>OZ026526.1:79542097-79802963 GCA_964019695.1 Loripinus fragilis | reverse complement strand
CAGTATTGTAGATATCATGTTGAAAAACAGAGTCGATTTCACTGTTTCCCAGCAGATTTGGGGTAGTTAAAATTGTAATTGTAATAAATTGTAATTTAATTACATTTTCTAAAATAATTGCGTGTAATTGTAATAAAGACATTTTTCTCTAATTACAGTAATTGAATGTAATTAATTACATGGTCCAAAATGGGAGTAATTAACAATTACTTTAAATTACTTTTTAATTACTTTTCAGATCAGTTATGAAATTCAGTTACCTTTAGAAGATTATCATAGATAGTTAAAATGCTGCTAAATGGTTCAAAAGGTCTTTGTAAATGCATATATCATTTGCTGTACTCAATATATGAAAAGTTGAATGCAACATGGAACAAATGAGAATTGAAACTAGTCATTCGGGTATAGACTTAAGATAGTATACAACAATTTTACCATGTGTGGTAATAGACTGTATGTTACCTCTACTATTTTGAAAGCACCCTTTTTAAGCAAACTTTATATTCTTTGTTCATCTGCTTATAAAAGATATGGCTTTGTGAAATCAACCTTTAATAGTTAAGATACCAAAACAATACAAAAACAAAGAAGGTGTGAAAATCTCAAAAATAGTATATACTCAGGCAATAGTGTTGGTCAGTGAATTGACTCCTTGAAGGCATTTTGTTAAATTTACACCTACAATCAACACACTCATATGCTAAGGTACATGACCCAATCTAACCACTACATTCTTTTAAATCCTTAAACTGCTTATTTGCCATCTTCAACAACAACAACAACAACAACAACAACAACAACAACAACAACAACAACAACAACAACAACAACAATTATAAAATGTGATTCAGAAAATTAAATTTGGATTTCACTCCGTCAGTGAACCTGGGACCTATCATTGTTGATATAGATAAAAAAAGATGTTCCAGTGGGGACCAAACTAGATATGCCAGCATTTCACACACAGGTATTATTTCAGTTCTTCACCATCTAAAATTCCTTTTTGTAATTTTTGCCAACTTTCATGTCGCATAGGGCCACACAGATTTCTTATCAACACTTTTTTGAGATCAGTTATTCTCTGGCATTTAAGCTAGTTTTACAAAGTCATTTCCATGTTCTATCTTCCACAATTGCAAGACTTGTCAGGCCAATGTGTATTCCTGAACTATGATCTGCGGTCAACAGCTAGTTTGAGAGCTTTGGTAATTTACAAATGACCCCTCCTCTCCCCCTCCCAAAAAAATAAAACAATGATAATAATTTCTGTATTTTTTCATTATGTTGTCATGGCATCACTACAAAAACAACCTATAATTTTGTACTTTTTATTTCTTTTAAGTTGTATCACTTGACAATCATAGAAGTTCTAAAGTAAAATTAACCTATTAGACATATGCATGTATTGAATTTAGAGTGCCAAGGTAGCTAGGACTTTTAAGGATGTTATATCCCTGAAATTAAAATCCTAAGAAGCTATCTAATTGGCAGTGAAATGTAATTGTAATGTGATTAATTACATTTAGCCATGTAGTTGTAATTTTAATTTAATTGAACAACATCCAATATAATTGTAACTAGAGCAGAAGTCGATGGTACACCATCGTAAATACCCGCTTTTTGACCTATAACCTTTACCATGGGGTCAAGGTCACACAAATTGTAGCTCAGTACCTTCAACATAATATGACCTATGCACCTGTAAAGTTTAAAGTTGCTATGTCCAATGGTTAAGGAGAATAAGCATTTACAAAAAATATACTATATGACCTTGGCCTAAGGGTCAAGGTCACACCAAATGTTGTCCAGTGCCCTCCAAATCATATGACCTTTGCACCTGCAAAATTTGAAATTGCTACGTCCAACAGTTTAGGAGAAGATGCATTTACAAGAAAGTACATTATTTGACCTTGACCTTCAGGTCAAGGTCACACTAAATGTTGCTCAGTGCCCTCTACATCATGTGACCTATGCACCAACAGAGTTTGAAGTTACTACGTCAAAAGCTTTAGGAGGAGAGGCATTAACAAGAAATTCTATATTTGACCTTTGACCTTGACCTTGGGGTCAAGGTCACACAAAATGTTGCCCAGTACCCTCTACATCATGTGACCCATCCAGCTACAAAGTTTGAAGTTGCTAGGTCAAACCTTTTAGGAGGAAATACATTTACAAGAACATTCAAAATTTGACCTTTGACCTTGACCTTGAGGTCAAGGTCAAACAAAATGTTGCCCAGCACCCTCTACATCATGTGACCTTTTCAGCTACAAAGTTTGAAGTTGCTACGTCAAAAGGTTTAGGAGGAGATGCATTTACAAGAAAATTCAATATTTGACCTTTGACCTTGGGTCAAGGTCACACAAAATGTTGCCCAGTACCCTTTACATCATGTGACCTTTTCAGCTACAAAGTTTGAAGTTGCTACTTCAAAAGGTTTAGGAGGAGATGCATTTACAAGAAAATTCAATATTTGACCTTTGACCTTGACCTTGGGGTCAAGGTCACACAAAATGTTGCCCAGTACCCTCTACATCATGTGACCTATTCAGCTACAAAGTTTGAAGTTGCTACGTCTAACCGTTTAGGAGGAGATACATTTACAAGAAAATACAACATTTGACCTTTGACCTTGACCTTGGGGTCAAGGTCACACGAAATGTTGCCCAGCACCCTCTACATCATGTAACCTATTCAACTACAAAGTTTGAAGTTGCTACCTCTTACGGTTTAGGAGGAGATACATTTACAAGAAACGTGACGGACGGACGGACGGACGTACGCACGGACGGACGGACGGACATACAGACGGACAGACAGACGGACGAACGGACGACGGACCGACTTTGACACGAAATTAATATACCCTTTTTTTCTAAAGAAAAAAGCGGGTATAATTAATTATTTACTTTTTCAAAGTAATTGACTACAAGTTGTTCCCAGTAATTATATGGTAGCACGTGATTAATGCGACATTTCAGTTGTCATGTGGTCGTTTTTAATCGCAGTAGGCATAAAGTACGGTTCATTACGCTGACTACAAGTAATCATAAGCCACATTACTGCTGAGGACTCTCTGAGATCATTGGCTACCATAATGCATCTGGAAAACATAACCAAACACAATGGCGACTGGGGAAGCTCAGAAATTGTCGACCAATTTAGATGAGACCATTTTATTGAGGACCAATAACTACTTATTTGGGCAGAATAGATAAAAAATATAATGTTTATTGGTTTATTGAAAAATGTCATTTTGTAGCTTATTTCAAGAGAACAATTTTAGTGTTTCATACATACACACGTACACATTATTTTTATATATTCAGCCAAGCATAAAACATCTATAAATGACCTATGTCGCAAAATTTTAATAATCTATGTCGCGAGAAACCTGTCATCGGTGTTTGCAACCAGTTAGGCTTAATCTGCTACAAAGACTAGTTACACGTTAGATGAATTTGATTTAAGATATTTTGCTGTTAAAATATCCAGACAAAAGTTCTTATCAAATCAGATTGCGTTGATGCGCATGTAGATACGCTTTTTAGTTGTTTGCATAATAATGGGCCTTGTCGCTAGAAAACATGTCTTCGGGGTTTCCGACAAAGTGAGTTTCATATCAGTCTCTTCAGCTACAGAGACTAGCTAGAAAATTGAATTTTCGCTACGGTAGCATGTCTAGATATGATACTTCTCGATAAGCGAAAACCAAAGATGCTGATTGATCTGCGCGGATGCGCAGGCTGGTCTGCGCATGTGTTGTTCGCAAACCCCGAAAACAGATTTTCTCGTGTCAAGGCCCAATTATAAAACTGAAACATGTTTTTTTTCATAAAGTTACTCAATACTCACAAGTCCAAAGTAATGAGAATTGGTCCAACTGCAAGCAGAGAAACACAAACCAATGTCTGGCTTTACAATAATATGGTTTATGGTCATGTCAGAGGGAACTTCAGAACAGCCTGAAAATGCAAAATACTAAAATTCTAAAGAAACTGTTAAAATATATGTTGGTGTTTTGAATTATTCCGTCATGGGCGGATCCAGGGGGGACAGGGGGTCCGGGTCCCACCTGAAAATTCTAAAAAAAAAAAACCATAGGATTTCTTTGCAATACTGGTCCAGATCCCCTGAAAAATCACAAAAAATACCAAGCAGCATTTATTGTTGGGCCATCATCGGCTCACCATAAATGGCGTTTCGCTGACGGCCAATGATGACCCATGTATCTGGATCCTCCATCCCCTCATCAACTAAAAAAAACGTTATCAAATTTGGACCCCTCTGACAAGTTTTTTGGATCCGCGCATGTCCGTAGAAATGTTTTAATATTTATCACTGGAGAATGTAGAAATGTAGGCCTCAAGCTGTTTTAGTAGAAAGTAAGTGTAACTTTAAAGCAGAAGCAATGGCAGCTCAGCTGCCATCTCTTTTGATGGAAAAATACACTTAATTTTCAACAGTGTACATATTGCTAACTAGCCTCTGCCTAATTGATAGCATTTAAGACCAACAGTTTTATGGTTTGAGTACATCCAAATCAAAATTTTGATACAGAGGGTTTTTTCAAAATCATGTATCTGGGATTGAACGTCACAACGTATATAGCATCAGGTAGGCAGCAATACCCATTACATCTTTGTGATGATATTCCATGACATATTTGTAAAAATGCCTAAAGTTTCAAAAAATACGTAATGTTAATTGTTGAAAATGAGGTTTCCCTTTTTGAGGGATTTTGTAATCGTAAAATTATGCGGACAATACCGCCTTTCAAGTTTGGTTTGTAATTTCAGTCTTTAAGTTTACAGTTATATTACAGATTTTGTCTTCAAAAATTGGAAAATTAAATGAGCCGCGCCATGCGATAATGTGTCTTCGGGAGATTAATTACGTCATGAGATATGACGTCGTAAAGTCTGACGTAATTATTTCGCGCCGCGCGTAATTAAAGAGAGCGTCATCAATGATTAGGACAATTTAGACAAGTCATGTTTCGAATAAAATGCGATTAAAATCAATGAATTTTAGGCCGATTGTATTCTGTTGTAAATTAGTCATGGTCTGATCCAGCACGGGTTCCTGGTGAAAAATAAATTGTCCAAAAAGATGCGGCTTGGTAAACGCTAATTGACCCTCAATCCTCAACATCTTTGCACTCCAAAGACATTCTAACAAAAAAAGAATTAAATAAAACAAAATAAATTAAAATTAAAGAATTAAAAGATAAATAGATAAATAAATAAACGCCGGATACATCCCAGCTTTCCTTAATCTACCAACCAGTGTGTCTGAACCTTTCGTATTTGGACGGCAATTCCGAACGAAAGCAGTTTCCGGTACACAAAGCCGCATTTACGATTGGGCAAAGGCGCCAACGAGACCGCTAGATGCGCAGAGTTGTTTGAGTCTTTGCTGAGTGACCGTGGGTGAAATAAACTAAAGTCTCACGAGGTAGCTTTCATGTATAAAAAAGAAGTATAATACACGATTAAGTCTCACACGAGAAACAATATTTATTATTTGTCACCTTGTTACGTCGCCGTTCAAATCAATGTATTACCAGATTTCTTGCAAAAATAGTTGTCGCAAAAGTATTGAAGCTACAATGATGAAAAAAGCACCAATATAAAGCAAATTGATATACGCAATAAACATTTTTATTGTTGTTTCCTTGTGCCTGTTGATTTCTTATGGCAGTCATTTAAACACACAGACAAATTAAAAATGTCATTTGTTCGGTGACGTTAACGTTGCGTCAATGAGAATCGTGATAAAAAATCATTAACTATTAAACGTTTTTCTACTTTTGAAGTGTAATTATTTTCATGTTTATTGAGTATTGCTTTTTTCTATTTGATCTTCATACCTGTAAGTTTTGTAAAATTGCATCCATTAATTTTGTCATGGTAGTTTATATCAAAAAAAAAATCTTGAGGAGCACTGTTTGAAACGGCGACATCACTGATAAAATTAATTGTAATTTCTTTGAGTGGGGGAGAGTAGTATTACTACTCCCACTCCAAGAACTTTCAGCTTAATGGAACTAAACAATTGGAGAGGCAGTAACATTTTCCCCAAAGGTTCCCACTAGAAGTTGAAGTCATCTTCCCCAGTAACACCTATAACCCACGTGCATGTGTATTGTAAACAAAGACGGAGATGCGGAATAAAACGCAGGGTAATATTACTTTGTTTTCAAAATCAGCGTACAGTTCAACAATTTAAGAGCGGCGAACATTAACAAACTTAACCTACCTCCATTCTCAACTTAGTATCTGGAGATGCAGCGAAGGCAGTGTACATACGGAGTTGTCAAGTCAAGACCTGCGCGATTGGGCCTGATTTAGAATTACACAATTCAAACTACATGTCCCACTTTTTATACAGCCAGAATCCCTTTTTTAAAGCCTACGTGGGTACATAAAACTGGGGGCAATGTGCACACTCAATAAACATGTATGCAAGAGGCAAGAGCGCTCTACGCCGACATAAGACTACAAAATCGAAAGGAATAGGAATGAGTACCCGCACTGCCATATCAACCAGATTTCTTTATGTCTTTATTGTTTTTGGTATGATTTTGTTGTTCGGAATAGACTGAAATCCTTTTTTTTCAGTGAGAAGTATCATACGATTAAGGAATGATGAGGCTTTTTTCTCCGGATAGCAAAGTCGGGTACAGTGAGGCAAATACGCAATCCTGCCTCTGTAGGCTGAGATTGTGAGCTCGAGCCACTGCCTGGTCAAACATTACATCAAGATTATTATCCTCAATCATTGTCCCGGTTCAAGTAGGGTAGTTGTCAGTTACTGGCGAAATATGCATACACTTTAAACTGGTCGCCATGATAAGCCGACTGATAATGTTGTGAAATTATGTTAACCAATTTATATTAGCCTATATATAGCGCCCTTTTTGTGTGACATGGGCAAACAGATTAGAACTAGATCAGACGCCGCACTGTTTGCTTAGCGCATTGAGCGAAATTGTAAATTACTACCCAACAACCCTTGTATCAGAAATGGATCCGGCCTTTTGGCAGTATTGTGAAATTCCATTGGGCATTTATGGGTTTAGCCTAAACAACAACAACAACAACAACAACAACAACAACAACAACAACAACAACAACAACAAAAATAAAAGAAAAAAAGTGAATAAATAGAGGATATTTACTTTTTTGAGGTGAATACCAAATATATTTCATCGAGTGCGGTGAAAAAAATCAGTATTTTTCACGAGTGCGTAGCACGAGTGAAAATGCTGATATTTTCACCGCATGAGATGAAATATATTTGGTATTTGCCGAGAAAAAGTAAATTTTCTTTTTATTTTATACTCAACGGAAACACAGAAATCACAACCTTACTTTTTACTTGGTCGTTTCTCGTTCAATTTGACTTTTTTACTGTGTTTATTGGGTATAACATTGGGTGTAAACGTAGTTTGCACCTAGAAAATGGCTTAGAATCATATTTTAACGAATGAAACGCAAGAAATCAGCATTTAAAGAAGTGCCTTAGGGTAGGCGTCACGTGCAAACTTGCGCTACGCCAGGTCAAACAGTGACGTCATTATGTTTGATGTTGACGTCACAACATGCGTAGCGTTATTTTTGACAAATAAACTTCACTTAAAACCTTATGTTAAAAAATCCCAGTCGCAAAATTGCCAAGAAAGCCTTGTTTTGCTACAGTTCTTTTCTATTCTACAGTGAAAATATAAATCGTATCAGTCACCAGTGAAAAAATACGATATTTTTTCACTGTAGAAAAATACCAATTTTACTCACATTTGATATGCATTGAATTCACTGCTTGTGATAAAATAAAAGAAAATACCCATCGCCGAATCTTTATTTACACTAGTTATCAAATTTGCAATACAACTTTGCGAGAACGCATTTTTGTGATTTTATTTTTCAGATCCAGTTTTGTGTTGAATTTTTAACTACCAAGTCAACATTTTTGCATCCTGTCGGACTAGAGTATTCGCTGCTGCATTGTGGTCGAACGCGATGGTGGAAAAAAGATTGCCCTAAAGCTTAGGAAATACGCTCGCGAACGCTTGTAATATTTTGGGTCAGGTGTGGTACTTGATTGTAAGAAGAAAATGACATCTGTTTTTAAATCGCAACCTATTTCATTTAAATTTGATCTTACTTTTCCACAGAACACTTAACATGCCGATTCTGCTGTTTGTTTACTTGATTCTATACGTCCCATCAACAATCTGTCAGTTATGTGGGAACGGGGTCATACTGAGTTGAACCAGTACTAAGCTTGGATTAATGTGTCTTGCTCAATGACACAACACAGTGACGCTGGTGAAGCTCTAACCCGTGGTCCCTCCGTCTCGAGTCAAGCTCTATACCACTGAGCCACTGCGCTCCCCCCCCCCATTCTGCTGTTACAATGCGAAGGACAGGCCCTGCCAAATGCCCGACAGGGCGTATATAGTATACAAAGTATCAAAACCTGCTCCAGGTCCCGAAGTTGTAACATTTTTTGGTGCTCAACTCAACTGAGCATGGAATTTATGCTGTTCATAAATGTAAAGAAATGTTGGCATTTAAACAGTATATTTAAAATCGGAGAGTTTTTCCATGTAAACAAGAAAACATTTTCGTTCAAGTTAACATTTTAGTTTTCACGGGCAGTTGAACATATAATGTCGCGGCCAGGTTTTTCCGAATTTCAAAAGTCAATGTGCAAATTTGTGCCCAATTTTATACGGAGATGTGTCCGTGATGACCCATATTTGTGCTGGCAAAATATTGGTGCAGGAAACTATCGTACCAGTCGACGGCTACGTCCATTTAGTGCACATTTTCAAGCGAAGGCTGACATGGCATGGTACCTCAAGGAATCATTTATATGTCAAAAATGAAGAATACGAAAGAAATGAAGTACGCTTGACTTACGATTAAATTCAATTATTTTGTTAAACCAGCGCTACGTCGCTACCCAGTTTTATGTTAGTAACAGCGATGGTCGGATGTCTAAAGGCGTAAAAAGTTCGCAACGTTGTGAATGACTCATCGTGACGTCACACAACGTTAGTTCTAAAATCAACGTCAAACCGTCCAAAGTTCAAATTCCAATATCTTTTCTAATAATTTGAATATTTTGATCAAACAAAAACGAGTTTACTCTTTATTTAATGACCAGTATAAAAATCACAGAATCTTAAAATGGCCAAATTTACCCCGAAGACACATTTTCCCATGGCGCGGCTCAAATGTAAGTGTAAAATGCCTGAAAAAAGTTCTGTGCACACCATTAGTGCAGGGTAGCATACCTTTATTATCGAGTCAACGTAGAAACTTACATGCCTAGGATGCTATTAATAGTTCATTTACAAACCATGTAGACCTCAGATGAGATGTTCTGCACTGATTGTTTAGCTAAGAGACACATTGTTAGCAACCAAGATGAATTGAAAGCCCTGATAATGAATTATGAACCGGGACTTTAACTACTTATAGAAGTCTCGAGCAACGAATGTTCAGGCGAGCCTGTGCAAATGAACACACTCGCCAGAGGCTTCGCTGATAGTCTTCACAACGATAGATAATGATGAAGACCCAAACCAAAATTTAGATATGTAACCCCGCTGGATATGTCAGCATAGGCGTTCAAATGACGCTTGTGCATACGTGATATGTCTCGTGAGCTGGCCCAATAAATACATATTATAATAGTAACTTGATCTGGCGTACTGTATCACGTCGAGTGGATGGTATGGCCTCATCCATGAGACGTGATGCTGTACGCCAGATCAAGTTTCTATTATAATAATATGTTTTTTGTATACCTTTTTCTGACATTATTATGATTTTAAAACTTGTTTTGGTCTTTAATTCCGAAAAAATTGCGTGAACTTTTGTCATTACATTACGTTTCTTGACATTACGTCATCATGTTTTCCGTCTCTGGTTCCAAGCTTGAAATTTACTTTACGCAACGTCGCCGCAAAAACAGGTAACCGACGTTAGCCTCGTTTTAAAGGATAGTGATACGGAATCAGAAAACCTCAGTTCGTTGATTCGGCTTTCTGTATCAGATAGCTAGAAAATAGACAGTTCAATAGATGTAGATCTATAATAAATGAAAAAGCTGTAACAGTAATGGGTACCTAGATGCTGAAAAGTCTGGTCTAGCAGCTGATAGCCAAGATGATACTGCTCCCCAATTTGTAGCTGTAGGCCGGTATTGTTCAAGCTCAATGTGAGATGCTCGCCGTTCTTGAAGTCAATCTCTGGTGTGGCTAACGAACAGGCTTTCGATGCAGAAATCCAATCTGAAGGTTCACTGTGGACTGAATAGCTAATTAAACCTAGAATACAAGATATAATTTCTCATCAATGGTTTGAGGTTTTTAACGCTTCCATTGGTTCTTGATCTAAGTTTACAACCCCTCGACAGAATAGCTAGACAAAGAGCAGAAGACATGAGCTTTGATCAAGAGAAAGGGACATATTTTTCTACTTTTTTATATTTCGTTTTTGTTTGTTCACTTAAAAATGAGTACAAATCATAATTGACGCAGTTCAGTGGTCGTATCGACCCAAACGGCGGCTTGAGACCACTCCCAAACAGGCAAATGATGTTGAAACAACGTCCTATCGACATTAAAGCGACATGACGTCGCATTGGCGTCGATACGACGTTGTTTTAAGGTCGTGTGCCAGCAGGGAGCTAGTACTGCATAACAGAATTACATGTATCTTTGATGCCAAGCAGCACTTTAACGGTCCTTTTACGGCATATAAATGCTATATAGCATGGTCAGGATAACTCTAAGCTGAGTTCGGGTATTGCGTATATATGGCTAAGATATTTAATTGACAGCAATGCTGATGAGGAGAAACCATAGTGGCCTCGTTACGTGAAAATCTGACTTTGTTGCATGCAAACCACAAAGGCACAGACAGCTTGCGCATCCGTGGAGTCTGATTAGTGACTTTGCTATTCACTTTCTGGAAAATAAAATTGCTAAACCAGCCAATGCAAAGTGTCAAGATTCTATCTTTTCTCTGCAGCTGAGCAGGCGGGTTTTAGCATGACCTGGTCGCAAAATATGATAGATTCATGTGTGAAAGGCAAATAATCTGAAATCAATGTACATATGTTGCACCGATTCATTAGCTACCAAAAGGCACATGACGCCGAAACAACATCATATCGTCGTCGATGCGACGTCCACGTCGCATCGACGTTGATACGACGGTTGTTTTAAGGTCGTGTGCCTACTGGGCTGGTTTTGTACGGGGATAGTATTTCATGTGGACTATAAGATTTGAATAGATAATAGTATGATCATAGCCATTGGCTTGAATGTCGTATTGCAAGCGTATCTTGTTTACCTAATTTGCATCCCAAATTTATTCCTAAAAAAAGGACAATAATACTGAACATTGAATAAAAATGACTGTATGTATAGATGTATACCGACCGCTCGAATCAACCAAATCTAAAATTAACAGAAACGCTGTACATCCAACTTATAATACACATGACCACATGCTAATCAGAATGGACCCTTCCATGTTGGTCTGTTTAACTGTTTACGTGTAAGAACTAAATTACCCAGACAAGAAAAACATATCCAAACAAGATATATTTCCAGATCAGACTGATCATAGAGTAGCAATCTGACCAGGAACTGTTCAGCAAATAGTTGAATGTTAACCCATATAAGCCTAGCGTCCTTTTGCCGAACGCGGCGTCTGATCAGTGTCTCCACTTTTTGCTTTACAATATGAATAAAAATAAAAACTATCACACAAGAACGCTTAAATTGAAAATGGATTGATCCAGTTGATAAGAATGGGAAATTCCATTCGGTTTAAATGGGTTAACTAGGACGAATTAGCCCACATGATAAACTGGAATGGTCCATTTTAGAAATTTAGCTTTCAAAGAGTTAAAGTTGACAGCAGTCTGTAAAATCAAAGGGGAAATGAAGTCCATACTTGTTTGAATGGCATTCCAAAAACACGATTATTCATTATTGCATAAAATCCCGGTGAAAGTCATGTTTCAACAGGCACAAATCCACTTATTAACAAGGCAATTCACGTGCTTTCAATACACGGATGTGGTGCCTATAAACAAGAAGACCCGCTCACCTGAGTTTTGGTTTAAAACTTTTTTTATATCTTGTCACGTCGCTGATGACCCCTCAGGTGGGGCCATTTTATGCACAAGAGCCATAACTTGACCACATTTAAAAGTGGTCCTCTTGGTAATGCTACATACCATATACCAGGGCTCTAGGCCTAGTGCTTTCAGACAAGAAGATTTTTTTTATGTTTTCACTAGGTCAATGAAAAACATTTGACCCCCAGAATGGGACCATTTTTGAACATAGAACAACAATTTGAACAAACTTAGTAAAGTACTCTAGGTGATGCTACATGCCCAATACCAACACTCTATGCCTTGTGGTTTCTGATAAGGGTTTTGTTTTATTTTCTCTATATAGACCTATATATAAAATAATTAACTCCGTGGGGGGGGGGGGGGGTAGCCATTTCCAGGGCCATGCTTTGAACAGTTTTAGTAGTTCACTATGTGGTGCTACATACTAAATATTTCTGCGCCTCGTGTTATCAGAGTAGAAGATTTTCAATGCTTTCCTATATAAGCCTATACTAAACGTGTGACCCCAAGGAGGGGTAGAGGTTTACTAGATTATGCTACATACCAAATATCAAGGCTTTAGGCATCAAGGTTTCAGTCAAGAATATTTTTTATGTTTTCGCTATATAAATCTATGTAACCCAGGGTTGGGCCACTTGGTAGAGGTCCAGACGATACTATGCTTGGCCTTTATGGAATAACGATCTTAATAATGATACCAAATGCTTATTTGATATTTTGTGTTGCGTAAACTATGCTCATTTTGAACAGACATAGTGTCTTTGACTTGGCTTGTGAGTGATATTAGCTAAAAAGAGTATTGTTTAATACTCACCTTCAGCTAAACGGGTATAGAGCAGAGCCAGAAAAGCACAGCGTACACCTCCTCTTTCAAACATCCTTGATCTACGAGGTATAGCCAAAAAAAGTCCCCGGATTGAGTCTGAAAACATCAAAATTAAACGAAAATAATTGAAATACATTTGAAAACAATAATACAGTCCCGACTTTCTGGAGTCAAATAGATCTTAAAATTTATATTAGTTGTCAAGAAAGTATAGTGTGCTCTCTATGGAACAGTTTGAAAACAAAATAGAAGTTTCAAAACGATCGGCATTGTTTCTTTACCTTATTGCTTGAGGTATATATTGTTTGTCTACATTGACCCGAGACATATAATTATTCAATGACCGTTCCTCCAAACTTCGGAAATCTTCGTAAAATGTGTGCTTTAGATTGTAACACAATTACTTTTATGCATGATAAAATCACAATTCCTCGATAGTCTAATGGATAAGAGGCTGTCCTTTCTGCTCAAAAGATGTGGGTTCGAGTCCAGTAGCATTTCATTTTTTCTTCTTTCTTTTTAATTTGCTAGTTTGTTCGTCTTTATTCTTGATTTTGTGTACACATGGATATATTATTTTGAATCTGGTATACTTTTATTCAACAAATACACACGTAGAAACGTGAATAATTTCAACAAGCCAAAATGTAATAACTCTTTGCACGCTGGGTGAGTTAAATACTTTCGTTGTCGTCTGCTGACTTTTTTTCAAAATAAACTTTTCGAAAAGCATCTTTCAGGAACACTTTCAGAGTGTCAAACGGTCTGTATCGACGTTCTGTTGGTACTGATCTGGGTACAAACTCTTTGCAAAGGCTTTAGCAGAGAACAGATGTCGCCGCTGACAAGAAAAGAGTGAGGAAACCTAGGAAATAATGAAAAACGATTTTGGATTTTTTCAAGCATATCCCAAGCGGTTAGGACTACAATCCAATAAATTGTAATATAAAAGCGACTAAATACAAATGAAAGATGTAAAGCTCACCACGAGATGACGTAAAATACAAGAACAATCTAAAATTTAAAAAAAAGATGCCATTTGACAATTACATATAAAAAAGGCTTTTCCAAGTATCGATCCAGGTAGGCTTGATCTGTAAGTTGCCACCTAACCACTAGGCTAACAGGCCATTTGCATTCATGAATCGACATTATCTTCATATTCCTGTTAAAAGCATGACCAAGGTAAGGTCGGAGTACTTCACGAAAACGCACGAATATCACGAAGATTTTGGCGACAATTAATCAGTCTCATGTCAATTTGGGCAAACTATACTACGAATGAAGTGTGTTTGTATGAGTTCCTAAAGACCTCAACCCACCATACTACCGGTATTGGGGACTTTTGGTTTGCTCGATTCCGTCTGTCCGTCCGTCAGTTAAGCTTTTGTGTCCGGACCATATCTTCTATATCATTTAAGGTAAAAATCACAAACTGTGTGTGTGTTTGTGTGTGTGTGTTTGTGTGTGTATGTGTTGGGATGGTGGAGTGTGGCATATCATTTTTGGGTCACTGTTACATTGACCTGGACCACTGACCTCGTTTTTAGAATAATCGTGTCCAGAATATATCTCCTACATTATTTGAGGTAGGAATCCCAAATTTGGTGTGTGGATGCATCTTGGGATGTCGGAGTGTCGAGTACCAGTTTTGGGTCACTGGGACCTTGACCTTGACATCTGATTGCGTTTCTAGAAATAATCGTGCCGGGAACAAATCTCCTATATTATACGACGTAGGAATCACAAATTTGGTGTGTGGATGCATCTTGTAATGGCGGTGTGTCGCATACCATTTTCAGGTCACTGAGACCTTGACCTCGACCTCTGACCTCGTTTATAGAATAAGCGTGTCCGGAGCATATCTCCAAATTTGGTGTGTGGATGCATCTTGAGATAGCAGAGTGTCATTTTTGGGTCACTGTGACCTTGACCCTGACCTCTGCTCTGGTTAAAATCAACTTCGTTAGAATATGGTTGCACATCAAATTAAAATTGAATGCAATGTACGACAACATACAAGCAACATTTCACCCGTACGCGCACCCTCGTCTCCTGAGTAGGACCAATAGGTCAAATAAGGTCAAATTTTCTGAAAATGGTCATGTTGCGTATCAAATTAAAGATAGTGGCACGTACAACAACGTGCAACCAATATGTTTGTCCTTACACGCACACTTGACCCCTGAGGTGGGGTCAAAAGGTCAAAATATTTTTTTTCTGAAACCAGTCATGTTACATATCAAATTAAAGGCAATGATACGTATGATAACATGCAAGCAAATATTTTGCACTTACACACACCCTCCTGGGTGGGGTTTAAAGGTCAAAACATTATTTCGTCTAAAAGTATGTTGAATATTAAAATGAACATGAAGTTTTGGTTAGCACATACCATGGTCATATATACCATGGGTTGGTTGGGGAATTGGGGGTTCTTTAATCCGGTAGTGGACTCATGTATAGCAATACGACATGACCTTGTTTTACTCTACAAATTTCATAGCGAACACAGTTTGCTAAATTAGGAAAAAGCTATCGCCGAAAATCAATGTGAAAAACATAAAAAAAATCCGAGTTTAGTTATTTTGCTGTTTTTTTTTATTTTTTCTGAAAAAAAAAACCAAAACAAACAAAAAATACACGCAATTAAAAAACGTCATCTATAACGTCCGTTTCTAGTACCTAAGAAAACATGTCCGAAATGCATTCAGTAAGTTGATTATTTATTTTGGAATAAGAAAGATAAACGTAAAATAAATACCTGTACAGATTTGTAACATACCTTAACATATGATTTGTAGTGCAGTTTTCAAGTTTTGCATTTACAAAACAATTTTAGCTTTATTTTCTTACACTCCCCTAGCTGAAGGCCAAAAACGTTATCTCTGATTTTCGCTTGAAATACACTAAAAAGTTAATATCTGAATATCTGAATCTGAATCTGTAATTGTTTACTAGTATTACACCTTATTACAAATCACACACATGAATCTAAGGCCTTAAAAAGTTTTAGATGAGGCCATACGATGAAAAAACAAAAGAGACGGATATTTTCAACTGTTCGATATTGACGTGATCTGTCTACTTTCCTCTAAACATAACCACAACCGTTATCAAGACCTGACGTGCGCGCGCGCGTGTGTTAGTGTTTTTTCCACATTTCTCCTGCAAAATATACATAAAAAAACACAAAAATGGTAGCCAAGTGGGCCAGCAATTGCCTACCTGGATGAAGCTAATTTGCGCCGTATCATTTTAGCAAAGTTCTCTGAATCTTAATGTCGGCTTTATGCATACCACCAGGGTTCAGTCCTATCAGATATACCGTTTATGCACCATTCGTTTGTAACCACGCCTACAGACCTAGCGGAAGGCGGAGGGATAGCTGGGCAAGTGTGTAACGCTTTTACTTTAACATTGTCCACACAGTGCTGGGATTTTAAGGAATTTGATACAGTGAGCCACTTTAGTTACGCACCACTTTGTAAGGGCCCACATTTTTTCACAAAAATGCTGGAATCGAACATTCTCTATGATAATTTACTTATTGTCATTTTATCTGTTTGATGGCATCGAAAAAATATCAGAATCACTCATGTGAATCATTCTGCTACGCCAAAGGCAATTTTGGCAAAAGTGCACGACTGCACGTGCAATCTGAACGTCTATATTTTCTATTTGCGTTTTGCGCTAGGCATTATCCATGGTGATCGTTGTGACAGAAAAACACCAAAAGCAATTATTTTATCAAGTAAACCCCCTTTTCGGTCGTTGAAATCAGTAACACTGTCACTGTTTGAAGAAATGCTCGTTTTGACGACATATTAACGACATTTACAATAATCCAACAGATTTTCCTTCGTAAATTGTCTTGTTATGAGTCACTTGTTGACATAGAAGTATCAAAACACTAAACATCTTATCATTGACACGTCTTATAGCATTGGTAGTAGTGACGTCATCACTAACATCAACACCGTGACGCCAATAAATCTATTATTTTTTTACGAAAATAAATGGTGGATACATGGTTGTTTAAAATGAAATTATAAAAGAAGTGTTTTGATAACTGGTTTACTAAGAATCATACGAAATTTTATCTAACTTTAAAAAAAGTACTAAAATCAACTTTTTTCAAACCTTGGCCAGCTGTGAACCAAACTAGTAAAACTTTAAAAAATTTAAAAAAGTTAACAAACACATTCCAGTATTAGATATTGCCAAGAACAAATCGGTTCTTATCTTTGGTATAGCAGAAATTCGACCCTGAAAAAAAGTGCAATGTGATCTGAGTTTCATTCGAAATACATTGTAATGCGATGTGAAATGGTGTTTTGAGGGTAGTGCCCTTCAAGATCCATTTTCTCGTTTGTTTCTAATCTGATCATAATAAAATTTCAATGGCTAATGCAACTATAGATGCGCTTTACGCTGCTAGTCTCAGATTAAAAATATCATATTTCTTTTTTGAATAATTTTACATTTTATAAGTGGTGTGTAACTAAAGTGGCTCACTGTATACCAGGGTTAACATGGCAGTGCGATGTAAATATATCAGACTGCGGGGAAAAGCTGCCGTGTTTTTTTCTCAGCCTGGTGTGCCCGCAGTGTTGCGGTTATAGCAGGGAATTGCAGCCGAAAAGTCAAGGTCCCCGAAGTTCCCCGGGTCTGGGAGCTGTGGTTACAAATGGCTGGTGCATTAGGAGTAGATGTGGTTTGAAGATTTTCAAAATGTTTGCCGTGGAGGCAATCTTTGCTTTCAGAACGGAACGATCAGCAATTCTATATCACCATGTTAGTTTTGGTTTGGTTTGATGCTTAACGACGTTGCGTCTGGGAGTGAAATAATAACGCCATGTGCAATAAAATCGATAAACCACTAGAAGTTTACAGATTTTCCGGAAGCGCTATGGCGTCCATAACAACGTTGAGTAAATAATGACAATATTATCACATTTATACGGCAGAAATGAGATTTCAAAGTAATGTTAATGTCATATGATAAATAAAATCTAACATTCGTGCTCTTGTATTATTGAATTTATCAAACTCGTATCGCAAAAGAGATAAAATGCTCGGCAAACCTCGCATTTTATATCTTTTCCCTAACTCGTTTAATAAATTCAATAAAACATGAGCACTCATGTAAGATCCTCTATTTAACGTTAAAGTGAACAGCTATGTTCAGCGGTTAACCAGTACCTCGTGCACATATTTTCGCTTGTAACTGACAACAGCCCTTCTTGAATCAGCGAAATGGCCGTATTAATTATTTCATGATCAATCTCCACGAAAATCTTGGACAGTGCCAGGAGCGAACTCGCGACCCCTGGATCTGCAGTCACACACGTATCTGCATGTAGACTTGATGCCATCCACTCTCCCTATCATGTTTTAGCTCAATCCGACTTAGCGTTTGTAAGATGGTGTTTAAAGAATTTCAAGGTGGCCATCTTGGGTATCGAAACACAAAGGTTCGGGCAAAAACAAGATATTGTCCGATTTTATTAACCTGACACAGGTGCATAATTTCACGGTTAGTGCACAAGATCTTTTTACCTTCCGTCGACTTTCGGTATTTACCGTAAGTTTTACAGGAATTTTGCAATTACTTATGCAGATTATGAAACGTTTTGTAGCGTCCTACTGACTAGTCAAGTGGTTATGATACAGCGTTTACAACCAAAAGGTCGTGAGTTCGAGTCCACGTGTGTGTTTGTTTTTCTTTTACCTTTATTCGATTCGTTTAATTTTATTTATTACAGCTGTACCACGACCTGTGAGGAATGAAATTTTGGATCATTCTATTTCGAAAGGTTGATGCGTAACGCGTAAAATGAGCCAGTCTGTCCGAAACATCTTCGGAGATTATTGGAAATATAGCCAAAACATATGGTTAAAATGTATTCAGTACAAGTTGTTTGAACTTAAGTTCAGTGGGAAAACATCTGAAGAAAAGTTTGCAGCAAGTCTTGGCACTAAGGTAAAACAGATTTTTTTTTAAATATCTGCGATTACTTTAAAAGACATGTCAAAAGCACAGATATTCAACTTCACATATCGAGCGTACGGTAAACATTCTCGGTGAGGATCCTACAAAAATAACAACAACAAATGCAAGTATAAATAAAAAAATAACTTTGAAGCGTGACTATATTTACAAAATTGAAAATACGGATCTAGAAATAGGGGTTTCAGGCGTTTTATTACGTATACTATCCTAATTTGAAGCACGTAGAAGTTTCAGACAGACTGGCTCAGTGTATGCGTTACGCATCAACCTTTTGAATATAATGCTCAAAAAGACATTACGCAGAGGTTGTGGTACATCTATTTTAATGAAGTTAAACGAATCAAATAAAGAGGTAAAAATACAAAAAAAAAACATAAAAAAAATAATTACGTGGATTCGAACTCAGGACCTTTTGGTTGTAAATTCTGCACCAAAGCCACTTGACTAGTCAGAAGTACAGTGCAAAACGTTTCATTATTTTTATTACCAGTTGCAAAATTCTCGTAAAACTTACGGTAAATACCGAAAGTCGACGGAAGGTAAAAATATCTTGTGCACTAACCGTGAAATTATGCACCTGTGTCAGGTTAATGAAATCGGACAATAATATGACTAGGAAATACCACAATTGTATTCAGAATCCCATGTATCACAAATTTAAAGCCCCGTATACATTGTTTTGCTCAACCCGAGCTAATAAAACCTTTATATGTTCAACTCAACAAAGCATAAAATGTATCCTGCTCAAAAATTAAATGTGTCCTATTTATAAGCATGATAGATAAAACATCTTAAGAGTTTGAACGCAACAAAAGTCTTTATTTTTTCAGCATTTTAGATTTTATGAACTGAAATTTCACACTCAGTTGAGTTGAACACTAAATTATTGCTCAATGCAACTTATCATTCAGGAGCAGATGTGGCTTTAAGATCTTCAAGATTACCCATGCCACCTACCTAGGAGAGAATTCAGATTCTCCATGTTGCTCCAATGCCGCAAATCACGTTTCGCACAATATAACTTTAGTCTTCAGAAGGCAGAATGGGGCTGTCTTGGCCTTGGAAATAATAGTTTTAGCAACTATGAATCTCCATTCCCATCAAGTTCCTGATCTATGCGACAAACGGTTCAGGAGGAGTTTCTTCATAGCTGGGTAGCCATCTTGGATATCAGAACAAAACGATTTTAGCTATTCTCAAATCTCCATTAAGCCACGTTGCCTCCAGCCAAGTTGCTATGGGCCGAGGGTACATGTCCTTTGAAGAATTACGAGAAGGTATTTATCTTGGATATCGGGACAGAATATTTTTAGCAATTTTAAATCTCCATCAAGTTTCAAATCAATCAGACATATGGTCCAATGGACGGACAAAATGGTGATGTTTCTGAAAAAAATCACTTGCAGAATTTCAGGGCCCGGAATTACAATGCCTCCTTAAACTTAAGGAAGACTTAAGTTAAGTATTGATATTTCAACATGCTATATTAAATTCTAAATAAATTACCTGGATCGATGCAGTACTTGTGGTCAAAGGCACCATTGTGATCTACAGAAAAAATAAAACTATTTTGATTTTAATCAGTTTGAAACGTTATTTTTCGTATCCTGAAAAATCAATACTTAACTTAAGTCTTCCTTAACTTTAAGGAGGCATTGTAATTCCGGGCCCAGGACGGTAAACTCCTTACAATCCACCTTATTACGCAGGAGGAGTGTCATTTGAAAAAAAAATCAATCCTGTGCGCCGTAACGCAACGATTTTAGCAGTATTGAAGGACCTCTGACGGTGGTAATGGGAATCACAATGTATCGCTGCCTATAATTTTGCTAAAAAAATAAAATCGATTAAATGCTTCCATCTTCATATATAAGGTCGCTTTTGGTCTCTATTGTATGATTTTGCATTTGATTTCCTATTTCCATTAATGTACGGCTTTATTTTGGGGCTAAAATGGTCACTTTTTGTATTATACAGTACATATAGGAAATAGAAAAACATTTTTAAAACAGCATCCCCCCCCCCGAGTTCCAACTAATCCTTTTGCACGTAAGTGTGTTCTCGTATTTTACATAATATATGTGAAAAGCTAGTTGGAACTCGGGGGGGGGGGGGGGGGGAAATGATATCCCACAGCCCAAAATGTGACGCCTGGGCGAGCCCGAACATTAGCATTTGGGTTTTTGGTGTGCTCTCTTGAAAATCTTTATTTCCAGAATGATGAAATAATTAGTACAAGTAAGCTTCCTTTTCATAACCCATTAGTCATGAAATATTACAATGTTTTTAGCATATTTTTCTTTAGATTATGAAAATTGTCCTTTTACTTAATTCAGTTGGTAGATTATTTTGCACAAACACTGTATCTACCCAATACACATAAACTACATGGCCCTTCACTTGGTGTACTTAACGCACGGGTGAATGGTTAAAGTGCATTGCTGCATAATATTGCACCAGGTAAATACATTGTCATCAAGTTTGAATATGGACTACAGTTGCACTTCAAAATATTTCTTTACAAATCAGATCGAAAAAAAACAACAACAAAAATAATCATTAAAATGCTCATGATTTTTGACTTTAAAATACTTTCACTTAGATTTGTAATCGAGTATTGATGATATAATACCCTTACACGTGAAAATAATTGATTTCTAAATGTTTTGGTGAAGTCTAATTGTGCAACCCCTTCCCCCTTTGGTAGCGTCCCCTGTTTTGTTGTAGCGGTCTGCCTGTCTAATTATAATCTTAAATAGTTCCTAATGCATCAAGCGTCCTATTCAAAAGGATACCAGTGATCTCTTATGCATAGGGAAATTTTGGGAAGCATCTGAAAAATAGGCAGATACCCTATCAAAGTGTCAGAGGTCCTTTTAACGTCTTCCGTATTTTTTATTCAGTCTTTACTCATGGTTCGAGAGGAGTGTTCTTTGATGAATTTCAAGCTGGTTGACATGCTTTGATAACGGACGATTGTTGCAATTCTGAATATATCCATTTTAACAACGGAAGACGGATGGACAGAAGGCCGAAGGCTTAGTCCGGCTGGCGTTACTAAATTCACCCAGTATGCAAGAATAGTTGGCGGACCATTCCTGCGAAAGAAGGTAAACTCAGATCTTGACCATGTTCACACCGGGTAGACGGCATTCGAAAACGCTCTCAACAATCGACAAACGCGGATCAAAAATATCTAGAAACAGTGTTTCCGATTTCCATTTGTCGCCAGTCAGGCGACAATAGGCAATCAAAAACTTTGTTTCTAACGATTTTTGGTCTACGCTCGTCGATAGTATAAATGTTTTCGATTGCCGCCTACCCGGTGTGATGTTGTTAGAACTTATTTCAGATCATTTCAACATCTAGACTGACCTATGATAGGGGCCTCTACGCGAGCAAAACCTGTTCAGCATATGCAATCAGGTAAGGCTCTAACCAGCCTGCTCGGCTACAGAGACTAGCTAGAAAAATGAAACGTTTCCTGAAGCAAGTTTAGATATTACATGTATACTTTGCAGGATTTAATAACGAAGGTGCTGATCAGACAGGCTGGTCTGCGCTTTTGACGTTCGCATACCTGCGGATGCCAGACATTAGCCAAGACATTACCCTGTTAGATAGGCCTAGTGTCATATAGAAAAGGTGATGCTCATCCAAATATCGTACATTTTTGTAGTCCTTTTAACATGTTGAAATAACAGAGACAATACTGAAGTATTTAGATGCTAGCAGCTAATTTTGTCGTTTGCTGATAACATTAGCAAACAGTTTGGACCTGGATCACGATCAACAAAACGTCGGTCCGGATCTGGATCCAAATCGTTTGATACTTTCATAGTGTTCCTGGAAGACTTTTTTGGAAAATTCAATTTTGATAAAAAAAAGTCCACAGACGACAACAAAAATATGAAAAACAAGATACGATTATAATCTACCGATTATAAAGTCTCCCAAACCAGTTCCCAATTAACGCCCGGGCACAACCTCCGGGACATCCTAGTTAGTGTTCTTACCTTCAAGTACGTCTTATCATAAGGGATATCATTATATACTGAACAAAAGTGAAAACGCTACACCTGAATTGTTTGCCACCTATATACAAAATTATGCAAACCAAGAATGCAATTGAAAGTGTATCTTAATGTTCAAAGACTGGGTAATGCATAACAGTAAAAGTTTTACGGATGTCATCACGAGAAAACACATGAAAGCCATTTGAATGTGACAGGGGTCCATTTTTTTCAGGTAGTTAATTTGAACGGAAATCTAACACAATTCAGGCCTTCAGAAATCCACTACCTACGAGATCCGACTGCACGAAATGGTAGTCTAGACATGGGATAACCAGAAATGTGAAGGACTTATCTCAAGTGTGGTTTGATCGTTTAGAAAAGCAATCTTAAAAGCGGATTTTCCATCAAATTGCCAAGTTTAAAAATTTAACACTGAAATCTCCATAGGAAAATTAATGTGGTGTTGCATCTTAGTATGAGGACATTACTAGTCGAGAAATGGTAGAAACAATGTGCTGAGAGGTCTACCTGATTTGGCAAAAGAAAATTATTGGAAATCATGATAAATCGAAGATTACCAAACATTTAATATTCCCTATTTGTTTTTGTCAAAGGGAGATAATTTTCAATATTTTACAAATTTTCTAAATTCGAAATTGATTTCTGAGCTTGTTTCAAGTGATTAAGCAGTTTTCTTGTGTTTTTATGCAACACAATTAAGACTAATTTTGATAAGCATAACAATTTTAATTTGCACATGAGCAATCGCAAATATCAGTGAATAAAGCTTTAAACACTAAAAGGAGCATAACTCATACATCAAACGAGACAAATTGATGGAGTTTCGACGAATCGTTTGCTGGATGTCTGGGCAACATTATTAAGCTTTAGTAAATATTTTTTGTCCTATACTTTCTCTTTAAATATCGATAATTGTAGTGTGGCGTTTTCACTTTTGTTCAGTATATATATTTTTGAGGTGGAGATTTAACTGTTTCCGAGATAATGACTTCACAACTTCACATCGATATCTACCATATCCTCTAATTTAGGAACAATCTATCCAGTGGTTAGTGAGAAATAATCTGGACAAAATTTGGGTGGTTTTGGGCACGCCCGCGGGTCAGCCTTAGAGTCTGTCATTTTGAATTTTGAAACCCTCTTGAACAACTTCACATACATATCTACCATATCCTCAAATTTTAGAACAATTCGTCCAGTGGTTACTGAGAATATGGGCGGAAAGAAGAAAATGAGAAAACACAATTACCAAGCATGGAAGAAATTAAAGAAAAGTTTACATAGATGATCTTATATGAGTGCTCATGTTTTATTAAATTTATTAAACGAGTTGAGGAAAAGAGATAAAATGCGAGGCTTGCTGAGCCTTTTATATCTTTTTCTCAACGAGTTTTAATAAATTCAATAATACAACAGCACGAATGTTAGATTCTATTTATCATAAGACATTAAGATTACTTTGAAATCTCATTTCTGGCGTAAAAAGTTATAATTGTGTCATTTTAAGAAATGAATTCGATTGTTGGAAGCTAGGTTCATGGAATCATAATTACTTCGGGTCCCTTGCAAAGGAAGTAAAGCCCAAAGGGTTTCACGTTAACTTTGCAAGAGACCCGAAGTATTCATGATTCCATGAACATTCCAAAAATTGAATTTATTACTTATATTGACATTTTATGTTACCAGTCCGTATCGATTTTCAATTTTCACCTAACTTGGCTGGTTTTCGAGATATTTTGAATTAAATCAGACATAACGTAGGGTTTGGAATAGCCAAAACGCCAAATTTCGCTCAACGTCATGGCGATACGTGTTCAACGTCATGCAAACGTCAGTAAACATGCAACGTTATTGGATGGACTTGACGTTAGCCCGCTCAAATGGCGCATGTGTGGGTGTGGCTTAAATCGATTTGTTCATGAAGGTATGAACCACATCTCAAATGTAGAGGTTCATTTAAAGACTCGCAGTGGAAATGTAAATATACAGTTATGTACGCAACGTTGTTATAGACGTCATATCTGTAAACCACTAGTGGTTTATCGTTTTTATTGCATGGCGTTATTTCACTCCCAGATGCAACGTTTCGAGTCTGGTCCTAGATTTGTTGTGCAGTTCTTTGTGCTCTTTTAAGTTTGTCAATCATCGCACTTAGGAAGAGTAAGCTGATTTTTTTTAAATTCTATATTTTTTTGTGCGAGTCTTACTGATGTAGGGGATCTTACACGAGTGGTCATTTCATATGGGATTTATTAAACGAGCATTCGGCTTCTCCCTCGGCTTTTTTTAGCATTTATGAGGCTTGTCCAGGGGTTTTGGGAAACAGGGAGGAAACGACATTCATTTCATTGGAACAAGTGAACAAACACAGTATTGAGGAAAGGGAACATGATAAATACTTTTTTGACTTTGGAGCACGGGGGAACAATTCAATTTATTTAAATAGTATTTGACCAGAAAACTTGATCAGTTTCCTTGTTTTTTTGCCAAACTATGTGTGTGATACATACAATAACAGTCACACTGAGACGGTCCAACAACATATATACTTCAACGCAATAAAAACGCAACGTTTTAAATCCACTTTTTCTTCCACATGGACCACATGAGAATAATGTCTTAATTATATCCTATGTTCCTGCACAATGCGTAATGATTTGCCGTAAAATGCTTTTGATCAAGATTTCCATTCTGACGTTATAATGACGTCATTGATTTTCAACAATTTGGCGTCTAAAAAGTTATGTCTCATTCGATTGTTTGATCTGATAGCCAGATGTCTTAACTAAAGGAAAACACTTAAAAGGTTTGGAAGTTATCGTTTATCAACGCTCCCAGTTGCTGCGTAGCTGCGTTTCTTTGTTGACGTCAACCTACTTGTTTTTTCAAACAGTCATGACAGGTGCATTTTGTTCGGTTATGTCACAATACTTATGCTCTTTATGCAATGTGTTGAGGGCTAAATGGTGACATTAAAATATTTCGATTACTAATATTCGTTTGGATAAAAACGGCCAATTACGTCAAAACAAATAAAGACATCACGTAGACCAAATGAACTTTGACAGAAGCATAAAATTATCTGATTTTATTTTGTCTATCCTTTTGCTTTCAATAACAGATATTGGTTTAAAACTATTTTTCGCAAAATAGGTAAAAGTTTGGAACTATGTGACTTTAAAAATGGGGGTTGCTTTAGAATTTGTGTTGCAGATTGGCAACCATAAGACACAGCGGTCTGATTTTGATATTGTGTGCAAGGCAAATAACGATACTTAGTGATCGCATTATCACTGAGTGATTGTTTTGGTCAAAAAGAAGGAACTACCATTTTAGTAAGTGTTGCGTTTCTTTTGCGTTTAAGTATATTTTGGTATGAAAAAAGTAAATAAATCTGAAATATGACTTATAATCCAAAATTGAAATAGACTTAAATGTGTTAGTTGAGCTATCTGAGTTATTGACATCATACTATATATCGAAGCAAGAAAACCTGACTGTTGTATGAGAACAACAAAGGCACAGACCAGCCAGCGCATGCCCCCAGTCTGATCAGCACATTTGTTATTCACTGTTTGGAAAGTAAAGTAGTCAAATTTGCTACTTGCAAAATTGTAATATTCTTACTAGTCACTATAGCAGAGCAGGCTGGTTTAAGCCTTACTTGGTTAGGGACCTAAAGACGATGTTTCTCCTAGTGAGATATAGATTGTGATGTTCACTGGCTTTGGTGTTTTCCTGTTGAGCAATAAAGACATGTTTTCTATGCATTAACATCTGCTGGACCCTGAGGGTGATGTTGAAACCCGAGCCTGAAAGGCGAGGGTTTTGATGACCCCGAGGGGTCTAGCAGATGTTAGTGTATCAAAAAAACATGTTTGATCATTATTATTGCATAAAGTCATTTTGTCACTTGAAAACTTTGGAAAAACACTTCGATTAGTTCGTTTTTGTATTACAATAATGGTGCGCAATAGCATGAAGGATTCGTAGGTTTTGAAAATGCCTGTTCCAGAGCAAAGCTTTACGTCATCCTAATGTCACTAAATTACGTTCATTTCTATGCACGTTACTGTTGATGACGTCAATTTTTGTGACGGCCTGGAATGCGTATATCTAAAGTACAAAAGCCTTACAGCAACAGCACGTGAATTGCCTGATTAATACATGGGGTTTTGCCGGTAAACATGGCTGTTAATAGCGTGCGACACGGCTTTTTATGCAATAATAGCTTTTACAAAATAGTCCATGACTAGGTACTGTTGACTCAAACCTGTATCCCCCCCCTAAAAAATACATAAAAAACAATTATTGTTCTTGACATGTATGGCCCCAGTGACGTTTGGTTTAAACAATATTTTATTGGTTTAATTCCTGTTACATAATATATAAGTACATGGTATAAGTAGGATCTGACATTAAGCTGTGAGGCTTATTGAAGTCATCTCATAATAGCTGTGTATCTAACAACATATATGAATGGTATTCCTGTTACATGATATATAAGTACATGGTATAAGTAGGATCTGAAATTTAGCTGTGAGGCTTATAGAGGTCATCTCCTAACATTTGTAGATCATTCAACATATATGATTGGTATTCCTGTTACATGATATATAAGTACATGGTATAAGTAGGATCTGACATTCAACTGTGAGGCTTAAAGAGGTCATCTCCTAGTATTTGTGGATTTTTCAACGTATATGAATGGTATTCCTGCTACATGATATATAAGTACATGGTATAAGAAGGATCTGTCATTAAACTGTGAGGCTTAAAGAGGTCATCTTATAATAGCTGTGTATCAAACAACATATTTGAATGGTATTCCTATCACATTGATATATAAGCACATGGTATAAGTAGGATCTGACATTAAGCTGTGAGGCTTATTAAGGTCATCTCCTAATATTTGTTGAGCTTACGCCATGTATGAATGGTAAAAAATATGATATAAAAAGTCTAAATTCCTTTTTCTATTTCTAGATTATCTAAAGCAATGAGATCACGTAAGCTAAATTCAGCCGTTTTTGTACTTCAAGGGCGACACAATGTATATATATTTTTTTATCCTGATAAAGGGATAGGGTTACCACATCTTCGCAAACCAATGGTACTAAGCCCACTTCGTTTCATGAACGAGGAGGACTTAGTATCTATGGTTTGCAAAAAGATGATACTGTTGTTGGTTTTCAGTTCCGCCTCTGATCTAATCTCTTGTACTTATCTGAATTAACTGCATTCACATTCACATTTAGCATTGATTATAACTGAAACTGTTTAAGTAGCATATAGTGAGGCAGTTGTTAACTTTGTAGACACAAAACATAATGTGATATGCATTATAGAATATCAATAAAGCCTGTGTGAAATGGCAACTCAAAAATAGAAAAAAGCAAAACAAATATCTTAATGACAAGTGGTAGCTTAATTGATGTCGAAAATATTGCAGAATGCTTTGGAGCATTCTTCAATACTTTTGACCTGCATTAAGCGATAATTGGTCCTATAAACCATTTTTTGGTCTTTTTGAGAGTGACCATTTTACACAGGTTTTACTGTATCAATATTGACATCGCCAAACCAATTGGTAAATATTGATATTCCCTGCTGTATAAGAGATTGGAATTTTCGTTTCTATCAATATTGTTATAACCCCTTCAATATATTATTATAACCCCCTCTTTATATTATTATATCCCCCTCTATTCAGTTATCAACATTTTTCTTTTGAATTCCATTGGTATGTGGTCAGGTAGGAACGTTAGTCTAAAATCATGGGTACTATAACACTATGGTATACTAAAATAAAACTTTCATAGAAAAATGTCCACATACGATTGTCACAGTCAAGTTATATGGCACATATTCACTAGTTAAAACTTAAAAATAAGAGGTTTGATCGCCATTATTGAATAGCAAAAGTATTGAAACAATATGCTTGATTCTCTGGTTGTTCGAAATCTCCCCAGCTGATCAAGATCATGTCAAATTAACTAACAGCAACCCGTAGGCTATACTTGGCTGACATTATTCAGCATTAAATTCTGAAACAACTTGTTCCTCAAGCTTCCTATATCTCTCAAGCATATCACTGTAAACCTGCAAATATAAACAACATCACAAGCCAGCATGAGAGATTTCGATACCTATCACACAGGCGACAAATGAGCCGCGACATGTGACTTCAAACAATGTGGCATTTTGACAAGTGTAGACTCAGACGAGGATGTACATCATCCTTTTAAGCTTGGAAACTCCAAATGCTATTCAGTCAGTAGAAGTCAGATAACCAAGGTAGAAAAAATGCTAACCCTTGCACCCGAAAGGTATACAGTTGGATTTTGTATATTCTATGGTGTATCTGAAACCACTGTATAGCAGACTCGATTGACTTGCATAACGCCAGAGCAGTCAACTTTCTACGGAAGCCCAGCAAGAACATGTCAAAATACTATTTTTCAAAATGTTATATATTTTTATAAAAAAAGTTCGAATTTGAAAACTATTGAGCTTATATAACAAAACAACATCGGCGTAGACCTCAGAAGCAGTGAGGGTCATCAAAGAATACTGCTTATTGATTTTTAAAGCATGCGGATTTGGTCTATCGAATTTTGAAATTAAATTTATAGATTTCTTTGCTTCAAATCTAATTAAAACTGCAATTACTGCCCAAAAATGTAGTTGATAATAATTTATATATCACTTGGAAGTATATCTCGTAAAAAATTGCATGCTTACTTATTTACTTTTATCCTCCTGCTGAAATGGTCTGAATTGCATTTTTTTACATAAATAAATATTGTTTAAATTGAATGCGTTGAAACACTGGATACAGTTAGACAGACGTTGGGACATAATTTAAGATAATTTATTTTATTTTCTTTGGCAAACTGGAAAAGGTAGCTGAAAAGTAAAAAATATTAAACCACAATAATTTGATACATAGTAATTTTAGTCCATGCCAGCTGGTGCGAAGTTAAAAACTATGGACAATTTCAGAAAAGTTGAACATATAACTTCAATTTGACAAGGTTTAAAGGATGTTTGTCCTCCACATTTACAACAGCTTTAACACAGAGGGTCATTGTAAGGACCAAGGGGATTTTATCTACTGAAACAGTAATTTCGTTTAACAGTGGTAAAATATAGATGAAAAAATCGTATAACTACGAGGGGGGTTCAATATATAATGAAAACCCATTCAGAACTCCTTCCATAAACGCGTTTAGATTTTATGCCATACGCCAAACGAAAGATCAAAGCGTCGTCGTTACAATGGTGCATAAAACATTATTTCATCTTACCAAATTTAATAAGTTACACACTTTTTAAAAAGCACACTAATATACACTGCATATATTTTCCTCTGAAATGTAAAGAAGGATTTTAACAAAGGTAGAAAAGCATGCTGTATTTTATAAAACAAACATTTAGCATGCATGAATCACATATCCATAGTTTTCTGACTCATTACCCCTTTATCTGCTAAAACGATACAAACTTTTGACCGGTACCGATTTCGTGTGCAAATGGGTTTATTGCGTTACCCCCTCTTATGTTGACGTCGTTTAAATCAATGGACGTAACACTAAAATATGCATCGTTCTTGAAAATTGGAAATGTGGTTTTGTACCAGGAAAGGACAATTTTGGTGGTATCGAAGTTTCAATACACACAGTGCATAGGCAGCAGACCAGTGAAGCTGAAACCAACATCTAGGTGTATCTCATCTGAGTGGTATACCATTTTCGTTTCCTAAAATTTTATTGTCTTAAATTAGCCAGCCAGTTTATGTACATCTAAATACGTGTAACAATGTCCAAATAATGCATCCGAATACAAACATCGATAAAACGCGGTATTTTGTCTGATCCATTTCAGTGTAAGCCAGAGATAGCATTCTTTTAAGTTCTATGCTATGAAAAATTGCTTAACATGACCTATGTGGCATACAAAAAATGCATTGTTCTACAAAATGCAATTCTGGTCGCATCGCTATACAGAGGTTTCATATCAAGCACTATTTAGACTATCAGTATACAAAATTCCAACGGTATACTTTTCGGTTGCAAAAAAGTGTGTTTTTGGTCGATACTCGACTTTGGTTCCCAGACTATAGCTTAACACTCATAGAATATTCAAGCAACTAGCAAAGGCTCTGATCAGACTGCGCAAATGTGCAGGCTGATCCTAGGCTTTGCTTTTCCAACATACCACATTGTTGGAAAGCTCATGTCGCGGCTCAAATATAGGGATCACACATGTTTTTTCATGTATGAACATTTGCCAAATATAGGGATCACACATGTTTTTTCATGTATGAACAATTGCAGGGTACCAATGACGTTGTTTGAACATAAGGACAAAGTGGCATTTTGACAAGTGTAGATTCAGACGAGGATGTACAGCCTCCTTTTAAGCTTAGAAACTCCAAATGCTATTCAGTCAGTAGCTTAACACTCATAGAATATTCAAGCAACTAGCAAAGGCTCTGATCAGACTGCGCGTATGTGTAGGCTGATCTGAGGCTTTGCTGGTCGCACATACCACATCTTTGGAAAGCTCATGTCGCGTCACAAATAACTCTTTACGCTGATATCATACGCTGTATGGAAGAAGATAGTCAAAACATTAACTATTTGACTACTGAGTAATTTTGCATGATTATTTGTTGTGCTTGTTCTCAAAATCAACTTTTTCGAGAAAGAAAATCAGGAATACCATAAGTGTGTCAACAGATTGGATCCATATCAGGCCTCTGACAAAACATATGGATTGAAACTGTTTGCTAAGGGTATCAGCAGATGGCACAAGTAGAGAAAGCCCCACAGGATGCTTATTTTGTGGCATGATGATATTTAGCCTTTAAGTATTTTAAGTCATTTAGTTTCCCCAATATTTCCAGGACATGCTCCATCAATGCCAAAAAGCGAGTTATTTGGAAATAGGAAGACTCTGCATAGCTGGTAGACAGCAATTTCGACTTGAATTGGTCCTATAGCAATGTATGGTAGAGTGCTACTCCTGAAATTAAATAACAATTATCCCATTTTATTCTGATGGATGTTTCTATAGATATTCATACACTATGTATGGAATTGTCCCCTTTGTATATTAAAAGCTCTTATGTCAAAATTCATATAAAATAATGAATTTCTGTCCCTTAAGATTGTAGATCCTGATGAAATTTTGCCTCTGTGTCTTCACTGTTTGCCAAAGTACCTCCCAACTGAAATCCAGAATGAAAAGGGTTAAAGAAATGACTTAACAAACTTAGCATGTCATCAATATACACTATTACTCGTTATTAATGTCGTTTCAACATTGACTTATAGACACATCGTTGATATTGTTATATTGTGGGTAAACAAATCTATGTTCGCTTATAAATTAAATCTTTTCAAACCAATGGAATTTTCCATTAATCTACATACAATAAAGTCAGGATGTTCCATTGTATATATTGAGATGTCACATGCTATAATATCTAAACATATTGTACTTCTGTCTCTGAGGAGCGATTTTATTTTTGCAAATTGTACAGGCCCTGATGAATCATGAAATGCTGCTTTATGTGGCATTTCATCTGCACCTTTACTGTTTGCCAAAGTACCCGCTGAGGGATTTATTGTCTTCAATGGGTTAAAATGAGTTTTGTACGTTCATATAATCACTCTGGTACATTAAATTGATAAACAATTGATATAATGTTGATCATAATCATTTTAACAGGCCTTTAAGACTACAGTAAAAACTGTGTAAAACGACCACTCAAAACAGGCAAAAAGATCTTAATGGCAAATGGTAGGTCAATGAAGGTCAAAAGTATTGCAGAATGCTCCCCCTGAAGCATTCTGTAATACTTGTGACCTGCATTAAGCAATAATTGGTCTTGGAAACGAACTTGTGGTCTTTTTAAGAGCGGCCGTTTTACACAGGTTTTGCTGCATTATGTTCACATAGGAAACATAATACCACTGAATACAGAAATAAGGAAGTTAGTGTTATTGCACTTGCACTGTCCATTAACTCACATAAATCAACGTGATTAAACTGTGTATGCTGTTTTCATCTTTGTAGATTATCGCAGTTTTTATCCTAGGAAGGTCCATCGTATTGTTTTGAGTATATTTAGCTATATTTTCAAATTTCTATTTATTAACCCATTGTATTCAAAAAACCCCTTAACGAGTGCTTTTGAAAACAGTACAGATCCTGATATAATGCAGCATATTGCTGCATTTCATCAGGGTCTAAATTGTTTGTAAAGGTGAAAAAGATCTTCAAACAAAAATACAGCATTTTTTTCGACTCCCCTAGATATGTACAATGGACTTCCCCAAGTTTATTGTATCAAAACCAAGGGAGTAAGCAATTAGTAAGCAAAGGATTAAACAAACATATAATTCATGAGAGAACATTTCATGTTAAGATTTATCTCAGAGAAACACAACTGTATCTGGTTTCAAAACCATACCCAGATATAAAAGAAGTTCACCATTTGGCCACCACTGAAACGCAATTCCAATGGCATATCATTGGTGGACCGATAGTGAACCGAAACTAAATGCTTGCTGAGATCTTTCACACATTCAAATTATATAAAAAAGCATATGGTACAAAGATTTTGTAAGAAAATATTGTAGATTATTTTTTAATTGTTACAAATAACCACGTGACATAACCTTACCTTTTCAAGTGCAGGATTGGGTGTGGCAGCATTGACAGGTTCAGGTAAACCCTGGAGTTCTCTGATTTCTGTTAACCCATCGCAAGCTGTAAGTGTTGAATGAGTCGTGTCATGTGATTTCCAACAATGTGGCATTTTGACAAGTGAAGACTCAGGCGAGCCTGTGCAGCCTCCTTTTAAGCTTAGAAACTCAAAATGATGTTCAGCCGGTAGCTTAACACTTTTAGAAAATTCAAGCGACTAGCAAAGGCTCTGATCAGACTGCGCGTATGCGCAGGCTGGTCTGAGCCTTTGCTGGTCGCACATACCACATTGTTGGAAATCTCATGTCGTGGTTCAAATATAGAAAACATAATCATTAAGAAATCAGGTTTTAGATCTTCTTTCGTTTTGATTTTTATTCAAACTTTGGATTTTAAACCCTTAATGTAATTTATGGGACAGTAAAGAGAATAAAGTGTACGTTTTATCATCTAACAATTTTCCATGGCATCTTTGCCATATACGTGTTTAAACTTTATTAAACTTGTTGGGTTACAAATCTTTGTCTCATTACGAGGATGCATATTTGTCAATCAGAAAGAGACAGTCATAACAAACACAAAGTAGATGTGCCAGGATGGCTCCATGAAACATCAACTATAGGCATCAACCCACCTATGAAAGTTGTCCTCAGCAGCATGGAATATCTGCACCAGTATTATGTGGTGATTTAGTTTAATTGCAAAGGCTTTATTATCCTGGACCCGGTTGTACGAAGCTCAATCATCTTTTAATCATGGATTAAAACCTCGATTAATTAGCGCCTTATTAAATCGCGTTGTACGAAGCTCAATTATCTTTTAATCATGGATTAAAACTTTGATTTATCCCCGATTCCTCAGTTAAATTTTATCGAGGTCTAGGAGGTGAATTAAACTATTTAACCAGTCATTAGTCCGAAACAAAATGGCCGCCAACATAGCGTTCGTGCATTTTGGAAGACAAAGAAACGAGAAGAAAGTAAGAGAAAGAGCTAACCCTTTGGAAGAGATGACGGACGAGGAATTGCAGAAGAGATACCGGTTCTCCAGAGCCAACATCATATTCATCCTCAGCTTGATAAAAGAATCTATCTGCCCAACCACAAATAGATCTAACCCCATCAGTGCGGAACTTCAGGTAAATCCGCAAAACACTTTGTTTTTCGTCAAATGTTCAGCGTAAAATACCATCTTTCTCCTGTCAAAACGACAGTCGTTCTATTTAGTGACCGCCGAGTGACGTCATGAAACTACCCAGTTGAGTTGCAAAGTGCTGGTTGCACACCAGTAATCAATACAAAGAGTATGTTTTATTGGAACGTTTCTTTTCAGAATGTTTCATATAAAAAGTAATTGTATCTTATTCCTATATTCCCATTGGGACAATGTTTTGGGAGAGCCGGCGGAAATATTCTGCATGTCAAGAGTGTAGAGGGCCAGATATGTATGATTGGAACCAGCATCTACTCCCCCCCCCCTCCGAATCACCCCAAAATGAGATTTGAAATTTTAGCAACAAATACCTCTCCCCCCTCTGTACCATGGCCTTACGAAAATACCATAAATGCATAGAAATGAACCCCAAATGATGGATGGATGTGTATGATGACATAAAGCGGAAAGTTAGAAACTTAACTTTGGCCGCATTGAAAATCTACAGTATGAAACCTCGGACCCAGTCCGAGATGAAACAAAGCATAAAATTTGTGATTCACGTTTGGATTTACGCTCATGAAATGGAACTAGTGTAGTAAGGGAAATTCCATCTATTGTGAATTGTGAAAAGTCTGTAAATTGTTATTTGTGGAAATTACGCATGATTTGAGTGGCCAGAGAAGGATTTCTGTTTATTAAAAATACACAGGATTATATTTCACAAGGAGAACAAACCAGCGAACAAAGATTGGACACCCATAAGTCCAGAGAAAGCAGGTGAGTCTCCATATATATCAACTATCCTAGACGATATAGGACTTAGTGGGGTTGGTGGGGGCCCGCCGCCTGTTGCCCTGGCCTTGGTCACAAACTCCGTGTTCTCTTTCTTGGCTTTTTGGATCATGTTATTCCATTTGTTTTTCACCTCCGGCACCGACCGACTCGCAACTCCGAGGGCATTCACTTTCATTTGCACCTCTCTCCATACTTTGTTTTTTTTTTCACGTTAGTTATCTGGTTAGTGAATTTAGAATCAATAATTTCTTTGTTCTCTATCGCTGCCTCCAATAGCACTTCTCTTTCTAAATTATCAAAATTTTTGCTTCTTTTGCCGCTCTCAGGTTTAGACATTTTGTTGCTGTTGAATTTTGTACAGGTAGGCCTATTGTTTTTGTTTACTGTTGGCAGACGACCATCAACAACAATATGGCGGCGTTTTGTTTACCGAACGGAATTATGGGAGACTGGTTATATGGTTTCTATTGAAGTTAATTACGAACCGTCGATTAAAGGTCAATTAACTAATCAACTATTAAATGAGGCTTCGTACAACACATTTAAATACATCAATTAGTTAATCCATCATTAAGATTTAAATGATTGATTAACGCTTAATCAATGATTAAATTTAATAGAGCTTCGTACAACCGGGTCCTGATCATTATGGACAGGTATTTAAATTAATCATGAAGTTTCATGATCAATTTTAATAACTATCTATAATGATCAGGATAATGAAGGCTTTTCAATAATTATTTTGAGAGAATTGCAGCTAGGCTTCCAGACTCTCTCACTATAACAAGCGTGTCACACTTGATCGCTGTTTCAGAATTGATGGTTTATCATGAGTGTGTTTATATGAAAGTTTATGAGAAGTATTTTAATAAATGAAAGAGATATGGGAATTTTCTGCAGAGTACCTGGCTCTTTTGTACACTATTGGATGAGATATAGGATTTACTCACCAAGCTTTGCTCTGTAACAGCCTCCCAAAGCACTTGAATTTGGCACATCTATTGTATAAACTGGTAAATTGAAAATATCAGCTATTATCTGAAAAAAAGATAATAAGAAAATATATTAAAAAAACCACTGTCATCATAATTTACTAACTGCAGCAAATAAAGAGACCAGTCAAGAAGTAGTACAAGCAAAAGACAAAAACAAACCCAAAACATGACACCTGTTTCATCGTTCATTACGTATGGTCTGATATGATCCTTGACGCGAAAAAACCTGTCTTCAGAGGTTTGCAAACAACAAAAGCACAGACCAGCCTGCGCATGCGCGCAGTCTGATCAGCGCCTTTGTCATTCGCTTATTGAAAAGTATCATATCTAAAGTTGCAACAAGCAAAATTTCAATTTCTAGCTGGCCTCTGTAGCTGAGGAGACTGCTTTGAGTTTGGCTTTGTCAGAAACCCAAAAGACAGGTTTTGTCGCGGTGAGGTCCATATAGTAAAAATTTATTAATGTATAGTGGAGTAAGCTAATTTCGCCAAGAATGTATTTTCGCCAATTGAACATTCCCACCGTTTTTTCACTTCTGTGATGTCACAGGCTCATTCTGAAAAGGTGATTTCCAAGGGCAAAAGAAAAGCTGTCTGTTTAGTTGTTAAGCAATAAGAAAATGCATATCTGAGTGGTAAAATAATAGTCATCTACTCGCATCGATGTTTTCATGCCATTTTCACTAATTCTTTTTAATCCCACTCTTTAAATTATGATCCTGATATGTTTTATTAAGTGAATACATCGCTTCCTCCATCTTCATTTCAGTTGATATTCTCACGATGGATGTAAGAAAACTCAGTGCTGTATTGGGGTCCCAAGTTGGGAAATCATTGATTTAATCATAAGGGGGTTCTTATTAATGTTCTGACTCAGAAACAATGGTCTGGCTAATAAGCAGCTGTATGGACCATCTATCTAAAAAGGATTTTTTGATAAATTATATTAATCTTTTACCTGCAATGGCTTGATGTATCCCTAAAGTACATAAAAGAAATTTTTATGTCTACATATTCATGTACTGTCTGTGTGAAGGCACCCTTATGAACCCAGGGGTTCAAATCAATCTGAATTTGAATTAAATAAAGAAAAAAAAACATGACTGATATATTTTTGATTGCAATAAATAAAATCATTGAAGATTCACAATAATTTATGTTCATGGAATGAAAAATTGGTTTGTCTCAAACATCTATTGATTTTTTTATGTATCCAACCCTTTAAGAGGCCTCTTTTTTCAGGTCAACAAGAGTTGTCGAAATTAGATTACTATTTTCAAGATGGCGGAAAAACGGGCGCACAAACAAATTAAAGTGGCACTGGTTATGATTGTGTGTTTGGCAACATGATTCTATTCATGGATACAAGTAGATTGATACATCAGATTTTTCCAAATAATTCAATAAGGCATTGACAAACATTTGTTTGTTCATTAAAACATAAGAGTGTCTTCCTCAAGATAGCGCATGTGGTCAAATAATAGAGAAGAGATGTATGGTCATTCAATCTTTATTAATGAGTTGCAAGTTAGAACCCTGTTAACATTCAATTTTATTGAAATATATTTGATGTATTCATTTTTAAATCTTTATTTTCTTTCCACCATATTTTGCCTTTTTTCATACGTTTATTTTCCTTGATGTTATTAAATATTAACATTCTCACGCAATGTAGGCATCTGAATGGTAGCTAAATGTCTTATTTGCTGTCTGGAAAATAAATTTTACATTCTACAGCAATGGCTGGGTTCATCGTAACTCAGCTTGAGGTTTTCTTTAGCTTGTGTTTCATCACAGTGTGTTGTTTCTCTGTGACGATGCATTGCATTAGCTAGGGAGCCTCTATGCGCGGTACGTAATTTTTGCGTATTAACAACAAAAGAATCTAGGCCTAAGATTTTGCGCCAGTAATGTGCATTCAAGCACCCCCTCCCATAGTTAAGGTTGCTGTCCGTTCTAAGGCGGTGGTTCTGTTGTTGTTGAGTGATTGTTTTATGTACTTCTCATTGTTAGTTGGGGTTCTGTGTTGGTCTTTGAATTTGTATGCATTACTTTATGTTCTTTCTAGTTTTGCAATCATCCTGACGACGAAGAGAGAGCTGGCTGCTTTGCTTTTATTGTCTTTTGGATGTCTTATTACTGTTAATGGCCTGTAGCTCTTCCTCACAGTGCAGTGGGTTGGTCTGATGTTTGTGATTGTGGTATTTCCTGATCATACTCACTTACTTTTGTAGACGTGCTAGAACGTGGAACTTTGGATTTTATCGCATATGCAACCACTGAATACCCAGAGTACCTGCATATCCGCACAGTCTTACCAGATTGATTATAATATTCAGACAAACAATAAAACTATGATCTGATAGCCCTAGATATATAAAATGGACCATCCTAAGTTCATTTTATCAAAACAGAAGGTAGAGTCCATTAGTAAAGAAAGGGTTTATACGTACCTGTAGTATTTCATTGTTCTGTGAGGCTCCACCAGTAGCTAGGATTCTCTTTGAGGCACCTAGGATAACCATAAAAACAAATGGGTTTGACCAGGTAGTGCCACAATCACAGACCACAGAAAAAACCACGCCGCCGTGGGTAAGAGACCTAACTCTTAACCCATTTATGCCGAATGTATTTCCCCTCCTTAGCAATTAGACAAGTCCATACCCAATTTTCGGGGTGTTGGTGGTATTTTTCAAATTTATTCAAATTTTGAAAGCAACTTCTGTTAGCAAACAGTGGAGAACCTGATCAGACGCCACATATTGCGGCGTTTGATCTGGTTTTGCACCGTTTGCCGATGTCACACAAAAAAGTCTCTAGGCTTATATTTGTAAATATAATATATAGACATAAAACCTTTACCTGTCCCTGACAACTTTTGTTATTTGCTGATAACCTTTGCCAAAGATCTGGACCAAGGCCAGGCTCCATAAAATGCCCAGTCTGATCTGGATCCAATTTGTTTGACACTCTGATTTTATTCCTGAAAGTTTTTTCTTTGAAGATGTTAAGTTTAAACAAATGAGCTGACAACAAAATAGCATGCAAATTACACCATGCAAAAAGTTCAAAAGCAATATTAAAACCACTTTTGTTGTCATAAATAAGATTCATTTTTCTTCACAAATTTATCCCAGTATATAACATTTTGATACTTATCTCTGGCATCAATAAACAGCCAAAACTCTGGCGAGTCACGCCAAGGCCGTCACTGCTTGCATACACAAAGCATGGGAGAATGTAAATGCTTGGACCACAAACTAGACATGGGAATGCAGTGGCTAAGTGGAAGAGTGCGTGACTCGAGACCGAGGGGCTGGGGGTTCGAGCCTCATCGGCGTCACTGCGTTGTGTCCTTGAGCAAGACACATTATTCCTAGCATAGTACTAGTTCAACCCAGGAAGACCTGTCCTTACATAACTGAAATATTATGATGGGACGTAAAGAATAAAATCAAACAAACAAAAACAAACTAGACTTGCAGTCACACTATATAAGTTTTCATAGTTGCTATATAGTGATGTATGCAGTAAGTTCAACAATTCTTACGAACTGGCTTAATTATCAAATGAACATTTGCTCTCACCAACATGATCATTAATTGGTATATTAATGATACCAAAAATCAGACTTTTGCTTAGCACAGAAAAGAGCACTCACTAATTTATGCTTAAATAGTTACGATGGCAACAAACGTTTCAAACAAAACATTACATTAATTTTAATCCCTTAATAGAACTACTACCGAAACGAAAACGAAAAAAAGTGAGTATGATCAGGAAATACCACAATCGCATACTTCAGACCCACCCAAGGCACAGTGCTGAAGAGCCATACAACACTAACAGCAACAAGACATCAGGTAGAATATTAAAGTAAAGCAACCAGCGTTCTCTTTCCAATCAAGATTATTGCAAAACTAGAAATGACACAATGTACTGCATTTAAACACAAGGACCAAACACAGAGCCCCCAAAATGGAGCAACAATAAACAAACAATCAACAACAACAGAACCGCCGTCTTAGAACGGACATGAGACTGTGCCACTGGGGCTTAAATGCATTTTACTGGTACCAAATTTTCGCCCTAGATTCTGTTATTGCTAAAAAACAAAATATATTTATGAAGATGTAGGACAATCAATTGAGCTGATGGCTTGACTTAACTGGTTATTTTGTTATAACTTGGTTATGTGTAGTTGATTGTAATTAAGTTTACATGAACAAAACACTGTTGATTGTAATTGTCTTTGACCATTGGATAATCATTTTTAAAGTCAATAGGTCAGCGAAAATACCAGACATTTCTTGAAAACTGTTTCCATGGTAACAGTTCAAGACCCAGGCAACAAAATTAAAATCTCATTTGATATGTTTTATATCTTTTATTTGTGAGAACACACACAAAGTCTGGTATAAAGATCTCTGAAATTGACTTAGTAATTGTAATTTAATGATATTTGACCTTTTGACCCTTCCCCAGGGGCGGGGCCAAAACTGTGCTGTTGCACGCTCCATTCATGTGAGTAACTCGCACCAAATATGGCTGGATTTGTCCAATGTTGTAGAAGGAGATGGCATAAAGGACGGACGGACAGATGGACAGATGGATGGACGGAGCTTGTTGCTTTTGTAAAAAGTGTAGGGATAACTATGTAACACGTCGGAAATGGTACAGCCAAAAAGGCGTGCTAGCTTTGTTCGAGATTTCATGTCTTACATGTAAATTCACCACGTTAAAGAAAAATATCATTGTTTATTGGAGGATCCTCATATGACATAACGCTTTAAACTTCTTTCTTTAACTTACCTAAAAGGCCACCCTGCTCTGCATACATCCGTCTAGCTAGGAACTGTCCTTCTAATATGGCTCTTACTTCTACTGCTGGTGGAAACATATCAACCTTCAAATATATAATATATTGGTCAGTCCATGCGCAAATGTTACTTATTCGGAGCACATAAGGTAATTCCTAACCTAGTCCGTCTGCAGTTTGACACCTTTATGCTATTTCTGAAAGTATATTTTTTCTAATAAATAATTAGCATATCAATTTGGGTTAGAATTACTCGTTTTTGCCTGAACATGCATCTTCTTCCATACTGTGTACGAAGAGCACGGTTTGACTAGAAACTGTCTAACATCATTCCAATAAATAATAACCTTACATCATTCCGACAGATGAATTATTTCCACCAATCCAAGGATAATTTTGTTTGGTTTGATTCTTTACGTCCCATCAACAATTTTTCAGTTAAACAGGGATGGGGCTTCCTGGGTTGAACCAGTACTAAACTGGGATAAAAGTTGCTTGCTCCAGGACCACAATGCAGTGACACCTGTGAGGCTTGAACCCGCAGACCCTCGGTCTCAAGTCAAGCACTCTACCATTGAGCCACGGTGCTTGCTCAAACCAAGGATAACTAGCACACAACATTAAAGTAAATACATATAAGTAACTTTCAACATTCTAATAGAAGAAACCTGTCACAGTTTGAACACCTTACACCAATCCAAAATACAGAACCAAAGGATATTACATAAGACCACCCCAATAGTTAATTGAATTACACCATTCCAATAGAAAATGTCCAAGACATAACAAGATGTGATCATAATCTGCTAATTACCAGCCCCAATGCCCTGGCACCCTGGTAATTTTTATTGGATGTGTCTTATCATAACGAGCATGGTTATTATATCATGAAGGGGTGGAGATCTGAACAGTTTCCGAGATAATAAGCCTTTTTATGAAGCAAGAGGGACATGGTGGCCCTGGAATACTCACCTGAATTCTTAGCCCTGGGGGCACTTTTGTTAATCACAGTGGAATCATTTGAGCAATACAAGTAACATGGAGTATCGTAGATTTGATCTATCAGTAACAATTGTGTATATATTTTTTTAAATCTGGACCAATGGATCGAATGTTGTGTAAAGAGTTATAATTTTAGCTCTTGTGGTCGTTTTGTTCAGCAGACCAGAACCAATTGGGCAATTTTGTCAGAGCGTCTTATAAGAAACATTTGTGTGAAATTATTTTGAATTTGGACCAGAGGTTCAGGAAGAGATGTCGTTTAAACGTATTTCTTATCTACAGTGGCCACCCTGGTAGGAAGAGCGGAACCCTTTAGGCAATTTTGGTAGAGGGCAGTATAAGGAAATTATTATGAGTTTGGACCAGATATCATTTTTTAAGTTATTTCTTATCTAGAGCTCTGGCAACCATCTTGTTCAGTGCAGCAGGACCATTTAGGAAATGGCGTCATTTAACATATTTTCTAAACTAGAGCAGAGTGGAACTTTTAGGCAATTTTGGTAGAGGGTATTGGGAGGAACATTTGAGTAAAATTATTTACAATTTGGATCAGTGCTTTAGAAGGAGATGCCATTTTAAGACCATGGCCATCTTATTCGGTGGAGTAGAAACGTTTGGCAATTTTGGCAGAGGGCATTATAAGGATTATTTCGTGTAATTATTTGAATTTGAACAATTGGTTCAGGAGGAGATGTTGAGGGTATGTTGTTTTGAATTATTTCTTTTCTAGAACTCTTACCACCAATTTGTACAATGGAGCAGAACCATTTAGGCAATTTTGGCAAAGGACATTATGAGGAACAGTTCTGTGATAAAAAATGATCAGTGGTTCAGGAGGTGAGCTAAGGAAGGGGCTGGGTCACACTCCCTGGGGACATCCTGGTCAATATTTTTGAATGCCTCTTTTTCACAAGGAATATCACCAGACATAATTATACATGTATATGGTTTAGGGGTGGGGATGTAGATGTTATCCCATATAATTAAACCTCTTATGAAGTAAGGGGGGTAGGGTATGCCTGGCCACACCCCAAGGGGACATACTGGTGAGTGTTATAAAATGCACCTTATGATGAGGAATATCATCATATATGGTTTAGGGTGGTGATGTAAACGGTATCTGAGATATTAAGCATTTTATGAAGTAAAGGGGGTGGGGTATGCTAGGGCATATCAGGCACTAGACCTTAATTATTTCTACTATATAATTTAATAATTCCTTACAACATCTTAAGTTTAACATGACGCAGCTGGCTTTCTGCTATAGCTTGTCTTCAATTCTGCATGGTCAGGCAATCACTCTAATGAGTGTTCATATAGGGAAAGTCCAGCTCGTTTGTTTACAATCTGAATGTAAACAAACTCTAGTTGATTCAGCAGCTCTCTAGGGTCATTTCTGCAATATTTACCCAGGGTGTGCAGAGTCCGCAATCTATCCAGAATTAACAGCTACAGGAACAGAAGCAACATTTTCTGAAAGCCTAATGATTGGTCAGCACAGACAAGCCCAAGAACAAGGATGCTCACAACAATTGGCAGCCCATTGAAAAGGGGACTATCTTGTGTGGAATAATATCCATTTCGTATTCAACTAATCTAGGGAAATAATTGTGGCCTGATTCCATCATGAGGGACTTCCCAGTCATTGTTATTGAATCCCTTTTATAATACAAAACATAAATATATATGGTTTTGGGGATGGGGATCTGAATGGTTTCTGAGATATAAGGACTTTAAGAATTGGTTGGGCTTGGGCATGGCTCCAGGTCAGCCCTTGAGCTTGGGATTCAAATTTCAAACTTTCTTGCAAAACTTTATATCATTATTTATCATATCGAAAGAAAAATCATAACAATCCCTTGAGTGGTTAATTAGAAATAGTCCAGACAAAATTTGGGTGTTTTATAGACACACCAGCGTGCCAGTCTTAGAGTCCAACATTTTTAATTTTATTTTAAACCGTTCATTGACAGTTTCATATCAATATCTATCATATCCCCAAATTTCAGAACAATCTATCCAGTAGTTACTGAAAACTCATCCGGACAAAATTTGGGCAGAAAGAAAAAGAAAAAATGGAAGAAGAAAGAATATTCATATTACACCATTAATGACTGCGGACATTCAAACGGGAATAACATAGGCCATTCCAAAAGATAAATAACTTCCACAATTCCCCTAAAAGTACCTAACACCATTGGTTTAAAGATATTTATTTTAATTCGAGTACATAAAATACAGTTTTCAATCATACAAACATTAGAATTAGAACGAAAGCAAGAGCTTTAAAATAAGATATTCTCCTTTACTACAATATTTTGACAAAGTGTTGAAGGCAATGATTTGCATTATGCATAATACCAATCCATTGGCGAGAATTAGTTCCCCCCAGTTACTTGCTAGGATTACTTACAGCAATCACACTTGGCTGGTTACTACGCTAATCTATATCTTCTATTTTGTGAACAATATTGCTATTACAAGATACCTAAAACGTATTCACAAAAGTTAATGGTTTGTCTTTAACTTTAAGTACCAGTCAAGCGTTGATACTATCAGTTTTAAGCTGAAAAATAAAATTGTTGAAGTAATCTGACATTTCAGACGTCAGCTTTCAAAACGTCGCGCAACCCCTTGAATCAATTTTTGCAAGAACAAAGAAATCACGCAAAATTCACTAGAAACCGCTTTAGTGTGTTCTTTGTTATTCCATTGCCATCTTCTGGGCATTCAAATAAAGCATGCGTGCAGTGTTCAACCCAGAAGCCTATTTTCATTTTCCTAACGTCCTATCAGCGTTTGATGAGCTTTAAAAAAGCACTGTCAACTCATCAACTTTTTTTCACTTTGTATGTTGTTTGGAATGCATTTTGACATTTTGAACTCCGTAGCTGCCGCCTACGTCCATTTAGCGACGTCAAACATTACAATTGTATGCTGATATGTGTATACTGCAAAGCTTGAAACTCATAACCATTAAAGTAAAGTTTAGCCATTTGGCGCTATAACAAAGTAGACATTAAACGGCGACATACGTAGACAAATCAGACAAAGGTTAAACGGTTATTATCCATAGCTTACGTTGTTTCTTAACTGACGTTAAATTTGATTTATTCGGCTTTTACACCTAAACGTGACGCGACACATAAGTTCTGATTAATGAAAATGCAATCTCCTACAATGATTGGTTGACTCAAAGTATTTTTAGTTTCTGGAAATTACTTAAACAAAGGAAAACAAACACTGTCGTTTAGACAACGTCGAAAGCACAACTTAAAAAACCCATAACAAATGCCACAGCAAGAAATCGCATTTTTTTAAAATGCACTGTTGTCAGTACTGGTTGTGGCCTTGCATTTCAAAAAAAAAAAAATATCTAGGCATACACTTACTTTCAAACTTTTGGAAAACAAATATTTGAGTTATTTTTAGATATTTCCAGCGTTCAAAACCTAATGAACAGCAGAAATATGATTGACAGCTGCAATTGTATAAAAATCACAATTGCGCGTGTATTATACTTCAAACAACTCATCATTTGCCAATAGTGATAGTGTAGATGTGATTAATGGCGAGTCAACGCCTGGTTTACACGTGCAAAGCAAACTTTGTGTTTGCTCAATTGGCTGCCAAAGTTCGCATTTTCTGTTACGTTGTTCAATTGTTTTTTAAAAAAACGGTTAATATAATTAACCATTAAAATCAAAATCGTTAATATCCTAATATATAAATTAAGTTTATATAAGACATTTATTACAAGATGTAAAAATAAGAGATGGATTTCATTTTTTTCGAGGGTAATGAAGGAATGAACGCCATGCGTTATTGTTAAGTTGAAAATTGATGTGATACCCTTCATCGAAAAATGCAGTGCATTTCTTAATGGTGTTTTCAAAAGGCTGACTGACCTACCTTTTCGTTGTGTTCATTGAACCTGAAGATTCCTTTGACAGGCGGCATGCGCTCCATATTATCAAAGTAGATGCCTGAAGAAATAGCAAGATATACTAGCTACCAGTGTCTTCCATTCATACTCAACTTAACTAGCTCATAAATGTTAAAATGCCCATAATTGTTGGCATTTTAATACATGTATGAGTTTGAAAGGAAGTTTTTTTGTTCAGCATTTGAAGTTTTATTTATGAGCATTTGAAGTTTCATACTCAGTTGAGTTGACCATGAAAAAGGGGCCTGGATCACTCATCTGTGTCTCACTGTGTACATTGTATAAACAAAGGTTTAAAATTTGATAAATGTTTGCCACGTGTATATGTCAACGCCTGCTTAAGAAAAATGTTCTTTACTGGTCATTAACAACCAACTCGTTTTTTTTCTACAAAAACAGATGTCTCCCCTACCCCTTTGGTGTCAAAAATATCCAATGTCACTAAATGCAATTTCAACCTGAAATAATGGTGATATTTTAGCCAAAAACCGATTTCATATCCAGCAAATAAATCCTGCCATTGCAATAAAGTAATGCACAATCATCATTGGGGAAAAGTGCATGATCATAGACTATTTCCATTATAATGGAAAAATCCATGCTACATCCAAATCACATACACATCTCTAGACCGAGACAAACACCAGCAAAGTTTAAAAAAGATCTTACTAAAATCATAGGCGGAGCAAGGTACCCAGTGTCTATATGCTAAATGGTAGAAGTTGAGCCAAAAACTGACTAAGTCCAAACTACAAAAATGTAGCAAAAACTTATCTGAGGATGACAGCCAAATCTCGTACACATATTCAGACATTGACAAAACACCTGCAAAGTTTAAAAAAGATCCAGCCGAAATTGTAGAATGAGTTGCCTTCACAAGATACCCAGTGTATATATGCTTAGGTAGAAGTTAAGCCAAAATGACTTAAGTTCAAACTGTGGAAAAAACGTAACAAAGATTTATCTAAGAATTAGAGCTAAATCTCATGCACATCTTCAGACCTTGAAAAAACACCTGCAAAGTTTCCAAAGAAAATCTGGAAAAATGAAGGAGTAGTTGCACATACAATATACCCAGTGTCTATATTCTCTGGTAGAAGTTAATCCAAAAATGACTATGTTAAAACGGCGAAAATTGTGACAAAATCTGAGGATTACAGCCAAAACGCATGCACATCTTCAGATCTTGATCAAATCATCTGCAGAGTTTAAACATGACTTGGCTAAAATTATAGGAGTAGTTGCAATCACAAGATAAGACACAATTTTCGATGGACAGTCAGACGGACGGACAAGCGTTCTTACGAATGGGTACTTTCTATGTTGGTAAAGTAGCCAAGAAAGCGCAATTTCCCAACAAATCCCGGTAAACTTTTAACAGTAAAAACCTCATTTTGAGTTTATTAGTTCCCTTTATATGTAAATGAGCTTAATTCCATAATTTACTTTTAAAAATTATAGATTTTTAAAACTCTGACGTAAAGCTTTAATCAGTGGGTTGGTGTCCGTTCTAAGGCGGTGGTTCCGTTGTTGTTGACTTTTTGTGTTACTCCAATTATGGGAGTCTGTAATTGTTCTGTTTTGTTGTACGTTACTTTATGTCCATTCTAGTATTGCGATCATCTTGATGGGGAAGAGAGAGCTGGTTGCTTTGCTTAATTTGTCTTCCTGGTGTCTCGTGATGGTTGAGCGGCTCTTCATCGCGGTGCCACGGGGTTGTCTGCGGTTTGTGATTGTGGTATTTCCTGATCATATTCACTTACTATTTTTAAAAAGACTATTAGGGTGGGTGAGCTTGGGGGCAGCTTGGGTTAGAGGATTTTTGGAAATTTGAAGTAGCCAATAAGGGTCTATTCATATATTTTGACAGACAAATAGAAGGATGCAGGGGGAAAACAGTATGTCTTCCTACCTTGACGAGGACGGACATAATTGTTTCCCAAATTGATAATTGCTTGTGTTAAAATTACGTTTGAGGGACCCAATTTGCTCCAGCAATTTCATATTCTCCTTTAAATAATTTCTGCAAAATTCAATATAATACTTCTAGGAAATGTTTTTGCATAAGTTTGGATGTCTCGTTTGTGTTTGACAACAGAATCTATGGCAATGCTTTTGCAAGTGAAATTAATTTAAGACCCCACCCCCATCCCCCGGCATCGGCTGCTGTCTGTTCTAAGGTCGAGGTTCTGTTGTTGATGATTTATTGTTTATTGTTGCACCCATTGTTTTGAGTTTCGTGTTTGGTTCTTTTTTGTTGGGCAGCAGTGCTTTTTTGCAATCATCTCGCTGAGGAAGAGAATGGAAGGGGGTTGACGCCTATTTTCTATGTGTCCAATTTATTTTTTTTTTTTTTTATAATTGCCATTTTATCTGTAAATTATGTCATGATATCATGTGCATTGTCTTATGATAACAACTTGGACCAACGGATGTATGCTAAAGATCTACAAATAATACACAGTAAGCTAGAAATAGCAGAATAGCACCTACAACATTATAAAGTGACACACCATTACTTCAAACAGAAAATTGACGCATTGAATATTGGCCGCAATACCCCACTTTTTTCAATGCTAATATTTCTTCTTGCATCAGCCATTTTAATTTGCATCATTTATATACTGACGATGTATTTGTAACACAGCGTTTCATTAGTCGATGGAGACACACCTCCGATAAATGTATTCCTAGGCGAAATGCATTTCAGTGAATATTGCTGAGGTAATCCAAATTGCTTTGTCAGTAAACTAGTCCTTCCAACATGGCTGATGCGAGAAGAAATGGGTCAGTCACTTGAAAAAGTTAACTAATTATGTGTCTAAACTCGCTTTTGTTCTTCTTACTAGGTACTTATGACTTTGTTTTATGTTAAGTTATCTGATGGCGATGTATTTTTTGTGAATACTAAGTAGCCCAGTGTAGATTTTGAAAAAAAAAAATAGCGAAACTGTCTGACATTTGATTAATGTCTATGATTCCTAGTGAGGGTTTTGGCAGAAAAAATATGCCTGTTTTGGCTGCTGTGGCTAGATGTTTCATTCAAGCATATAATGTATGGTGCGTTTGTGAAGGTAAATGTCTGCTACTGATCGCTTCTAAGTTTTTCCCAAAATACTGAATGTGAAAAAGGAGAGAGAACATATAAGTGAGGGCTTTGTAAATTCATGATGTCTAGACTTATTTACCTTTTCTATTTTCAGTGTATATATGCACTTTTTAGGAGCTAACGTGTCTAAAAATGTCCAAATACCCCTGGTATTATCTCAGGTCTGTGCCCAATACCTGTGCTGTCATTGTTAGCTTTCTGATATTCACAAAATGACGACCGTCACGTTCAATCATAGTTACGTCATAATGTCATCATTGATGGTGACAAATACTTGACGATATTCAATTTAAATGACGCGCTTAATGTCAACAAATCATTGTTCAATTTCAAAGTGTAGGAAATTGAAGGCACCTTTTTTGATTAACCACGATTTTTGGAGTTACCATGAAAATTGGTACATCCGCCATAATGGAATTTGATATGCTGTGTGTACGCGAGCAATGAAGACTTTGTCGAGTCTGGGCATTTGCACAGGCTCGTTTGAACCTTCGTTGCTTGACAATAGGTTAAGTACCAAAATCTCATGTGTTATGTCATTTTATTTGAGTATGAATATTTTTATTTTATTATTTTGTATCTGCCTAAGCCTTCACTGGTCACATTTGCATTAAGTGCAAAATACCATAAGATGTCTCATACATATACTCATATATTAACCTGGTTATAAGTTTATCTTTTTATCAGCCCCTTAAAATGCAGTCTAACAGGCAAGTTCTTAGGAAATCAATCAAAAGTGGTAAATTTAAATTTGTTTGTCCAATTAAAGCAAACACTCAAGAAGGTGGGTTCTAGGAACCTTTCGGATAAATTTACGGATTCATGCTTAGTTTTGGTTGCATATAATTGTCTAAAATTAACAATAAAAGAGGTATCTAAAAAGTGGTTATGACCATTTTTACCTGGATAATTGTTTAATAAATACAAATAAAAATCACCTAGTATGCACTTCTTGACAAAAGGTATTCATGCTATATATGCCAGACAGTGATTTTATATGTGATTTTATGGTATATTGTCTAGCATTGCTTCAATGTATCACATGAGTTGCGCCGGGGAGTGATGTAACATCATGTACTAAAATCGATAAATCACTACTGGTTTACGTATTTAGAAACGTAATAAAAAGCAAGTGAGTATGATCAGGATATACCACAATCACATGCTACAGACCAGCCCATGCATGGGCGGATCAAGAGGGGGGGGGGGGGAGAGGGAGTCAGGACCCCCCCTGAAAAATCGGAAAAATATACTGTTTCTTAGCAAAACTGGTCTGGATCCATAGGAAAATCACAAAGCTACCAAGCTAGTATTCTGGGCCCACTAGCGAAATGCCATTTAAATGGCGTTTTGCTAGCGGGCCAATGATGACCCGCTTAAAGTGGTATTAGGATTCTCTCTGCTCAACTAAAAAAAACAACAACAAAAAAACAAAAAAAGCGTTGTTAGTGTTGAACCCCCTCTGGCAAAACTTTCTGGATCCGCCCAGGCCATGGCACTGTGAGGAAGAGCCACAGAACATAAACATCATGTATATATGGCAAATTCACAGCATACGTGATTTCAAAGTAGTATTAGTGCCATGTGATAAATAGAATCTAACATTCGTGCTCCTGTAACATTTAAACTCTCAAAAGAAGCAGAAAATATAAAATGTTTGCTAAGGCATGCAGATTTGATCACTTTTCCCCAACTCGTTTAATAAATTCAGTAATACTGAGACACTCATGCAATATACTCTATAACAAAATAATATAGATATCATTTCAATGCTAATGTTAGAAAAATTTTCCACTATGCGTTACCATTACTACATGGTTGGTATAGGAAGTCTAATGTACTGGTCAACTATACCTATATTGCCATTATTTCCTGGAGGTGTAGAATGAAACATTTCTGCAAAGGTCTCCCAATTCCCAGCACATTTTTCCATAATACGCTGGCGTGTAAGAGATCCGTTTATAAATCTGAAACACAAAGTTTGACGTTTCAACCGTGTAACAAAATTCAAATGTTTTGGCGTAATATTTGACTTACACATTATGTATTGTTGTACTTCACACTCCAATTAACTGACACAATATAAAAAAAGTCTGGTATTTGCCATTATTTTAAGTTCTATATTATCGTAGGTTTGTTTTCCAGCCTATAGAGAGATAGCAAGAGCTGTCTTTGGCAGGGCTAACCCTAGCTCAGAATATGCTGTAGCCAACACTTTAGCCGAATGGGAAAAAATGAGTCAAATGATAATGACTTTACCTTGCATAGTCTATCATTAATGACACCCTTGGTCATTAATCCAATAGTGAGACTCTTTATACAAGAAATTGGTCTCTAAATATTGACAATAGAAGAGCCCAGTAAATTAACCCCCTTTCTAGGATTTTTTGGCGCAATTTTCTAAAAACACAGTCTTGGGACTCTCACATATTGGAAAATCAAAAAGCTGATCAAAATGCCCTTTTTCGCAAATATGTAATTTTTGAACTATCTAGAGTAGCAAATGACTTACATGTGTAGCTACTCTTCATTATTTGTAGCAAATGGCTACAATGGCTAATGAAAGGGTGAGCCCTGCTTTGGGCCTCGAGATGAAGGTAGAACTTCTCACTTTATATCAACAAGAGCTCCGCCACCGGCGCAATATACGCCCATTTGCTAATGTTCATTCTTGTGCCTGACATATCGTCTTGACTAAATTTGGAGTGAGTGATTGCATGTACAAGAATGTAAATTGTACAAAAAGCATAAAAACACAATTAAAGGGCCATATCTCTGAAACAGAAAGCAACCGAAATTGTATATGACTCATGATCTTGACTTATCACACTCCTATAAAGTTTTAAACAGTTACTGAGTTATGGGGCGTACAAAAATATTTGTAAAAATGGGAAAATTAATCAAAGGGGCATAACTTGAAAACTAATTATGGGGGGGGGGGACAATCATTCTTGCAGGTGACACATTGTTTTTATCTTATACATATTCCTATAAAATTTCATGAAGATATCCCAAACGAGGTGCCATGGGTTGGCCTGCAGTCTGTGATTATGGTATTTCTTGGCCATACTCAATCATTTTTTGAAACTATAATAATTGTTGATGACAACACCATTGAATTATAAATCTGCTCTAGCATAAGCAAATTAAAAATCATCTGATAACCAGAGACAAAAGTCATTTGTTCTCGTGGTTTATAATTTGCTATATTTAGTGTTAGAAAGCTTTATTGGCATGTCATATTTTGATTTTTATATTGAACATTGATCATTATATATTGTTTGCTGCCAAAATTTGCATTTTACTACTTATCTTATATGGTTTAAATTATAAACCTGCAAGGGTACCCCAATTTTAGCGCTATTTTGAGTTATTGCATACCCCGGGGGTATTCCGTTGCACATAGCACTTTTGTGTACCAGCTGATTTTTTAAGAGTTTGATTTTTGAATTCAGCACACTTGTCTACATAAAAACAAACCTTCAAACCTTTTTGCCTCATCCACTTGATTAAAGTTAGTAAGGGTGCAAAGATCAGGAATCGATATAATCAAGTACCACGCCTGACCCAGGATACCAATGGGAAAGTGACAAACTCACAGTTAGACACCACAAAAGAGAGCCAAGAGGTCGGCCCTTTCCCAGCAGGTGACCACAAAACACATATAATCAGACACGCAATAAGACATAGCAAACAAAAGACAGAAAAAACCCCATAAAAGATCCACAAAAGAAGTACCGCATTGGAACGGTCAGTAAAATATTTTACAGGAGGGCTTAAACCGGTTTAACGGCGCCAACCTCACCCCAAATGTCAGATGCCGATCAAGACACATAGATATTGGTTTGCATGAAAGACCCCTAACTTATCAATGCATCATCTCTTAAAACATATAAATCAAGATATAACAAGGAGATAAAGCAAAGATAAGGACTCCACAGTAAATAAAACTGAATACCAGGGCAAAAGAAAATCCAAAAGGTAAACCCTGGTGGGCCCAACAAACAGCCAAAGCATCAGGCCCCTACCATCTTATCAATAGATAAGTCTTTAAATTGGAACCATCATAGAGTCTGAAGTCTGACCCGCCAGCATGCAACTAAAGAGGAAAGCAAAGTTGCCAACTGTGACTGGGTTGACCACCAAGCATGCAGTCTGTTGCAATACATTAATGTTATAGCCAATCTTTTTATAATGGGAAATTATTTTAATAAACTGCGCTGAAAAATTATTAGAGCCAACAGTCTTCTTCAATGTATACACCAACTTACCTTAGAAATCAGGTTCCGAAAGTCCTTGGCGCAAGAGAGATTTAAGTCCAACTTAGAATTTAGAAATCAAATCATAGTATCGTCTATAAAATTTAGAAAAGGTTTTGGGAAGTTTATGATACCAATAGCCGTGTTTAAGAAGTTTCTGAGTTAACAATTTATTGCGAGTGTTGAAGTCAGAAACAGAGCTAAAAAAGATTTGGTACCAGTAAAATGCATTTAAGCCCCCCGGTGGCTTAGGCTGCTGTCCGTTCTAAGGCGGTGGTTCTGTTGTTGTTGACTTTCTGTTTATTGTTACTCCCATTGTGGGAGTCTGTAATTGTTCTATGTTTTGTTGTACGTTACTTTGTGTCCATTTTAGTATTGCAATCATCTTGATGGGGAAGAGAGAGCTGGTTGCTTTGCTTGGTTTGTCTTCCTGGTGTCTCGTGATGGTTGAGCGGCTCTTCCTCACGGTGCCACGGGGTTGTCTGCAGTTTGTGATTGTGGTATTTCCTGATCATACTCATTTACTATTCTAGATGCTCTAGCAAAACGAATGAGTTGAGAGATATAGACTCCATATGGTGTACAGCGGGGAACATCCCCATCTAAAATGGGAAATTGACAATTTCAAAATCAAAGTTTATCATAAATTTTGGTAGTAATACAATATCATTTGAAATTGACAAATGCAAGTCTAAAATGCGGCTTCGGTATCAGAGGTATTGGGTTTACTCAGTTGGAGCTCTGAAGGGTATATTTGACTTACCATATTGTCAAAAAAAAACCCTTATTTATGTTTAAAATATCGTCCAAATATCTAGATGTAGTGTTAAACGCATCAATAACACTAGCCTGCTTATCATCAGAATGAGACATCATAAAGTCCCTCTCATAACAAACCAGGAATTAATCTGCAACCAGGGGAGCACAATTAGTGCCCATAGGAATCCCAACTACTTGTCTATACAGCTTGGTGCAAAATCGAATAAAAATGTTGTCCAACAAAAAGGTCAGCGCATCACATACATTTTGACATGACCATGCATGATATTTCTTAGGGTTTTCTGAAGTAAAAAATGCATTTCTGTCATTACATGCAAGGTAAGGAGAGCTTTTTCTCTTGAAGGTTCATTCAATAAGATAAATAAGTTTATCTTTAATTAAATTATGAGGTAAAGTAGTGTAAAGAGTAGAAAAATCATAAGTAGACAAACTGGTCGCATTGAAATCTCTAGCTTTAAGTTTATCTAAAATTTCACCTGAATAATAGACCAAAATAGGTTTTTACCGGATCTCTCATATACCTTTTTAACAATACTTGATAACATGTTTTTTAAACAGCTGTAAGAAACGGGGTTAAAATTTTGAAAGTTCTGTTGTCGTACAAGAACTAGAATTAGCAATAAATCTTGCTTTATAGGTTTTTTATGGAGTTTAGGTAACCAATACAACGTAGGAACTTTGTCTTGATTTTCTTTAGCTTTGACACCAAAATGTAGGGCTGTATGACAACCATGCCCATCAACAATCACCCTCTCACTCAAAGAAGGCTGCATTTTATAGGAATTAGTGTCAACAAGCTCACGCTTAAGAGTATTAATATAATGCAATCATCAAACAACTACAACATTGTTAGTAGCTTTATCTGCTGGAACCAAAACATAGTTCATATGAAAATCCTGGATACCTCATTTAAGATGACGAAAAGAAGATTTAGGTTTAGGGGGCAAAAGATGTGTATTACGAGAATAAAATGAAATAAGAGTATCAATAATTTTAAAAATGTTAATCTTTCTTTCCTTCAAGGCATCAGGTTCAATATTTTCCCGTTTGCACCAACAATTACTAAAGTCATTTAAAGAAGCAGCGATCTCTCTACGACATTTAGGGAATCAACATTAGAGGGGAATCTATATTTAGGACCTTTAGAAATAATGTTGCAAACTCTAGCGTCAGGAATGACATTCATATTACCTGTAATAACATGACCTGCAGAGGGATATAAATAATTAGAATTTTGGCAATCTCAGGAGGCAGGAGTATTGGAATCTATATCAATATCAGCTACAATTTCATTGAAGTTAAATATAGTAGACCTAATTGGTTTGTTATATTTATAACAAATGATAGGAGTTTCAGAATTATTTAAGCAATTTGGAACAGATGAAATCACTAAATTATCCTTGAAGATACTATGTTAATGAATGGAATTTTGATAAAATGTCGTTTATGGTTGACCCTAGAATTGATATAAGGACTAAGAAAATGTTGAACATAACACCTTGTAAGAAGTGCTGCTTTATATAATTTGTTTGCTCTATCGTAAAGTTCATTAGCCTCTAACTCTAAATTACGTAAAACTGAGATAGGCAAGGAACTTAAAAATGAAAATTAGCCATGCCCACCATGATTAGTTAAAGCCAAAGAAAGATCCTTTAGAGAAGTATTTTAGCGATTTTCAGTACAGATTTTGCGTTTATGCTGCCATTTTTACGTTTACCATGAGATCTACTTTTACGTTTTTTACATTCCAAAACAGAAAAACATCAAAATCTGGCATTTTAGAAATGTTACCTTCATGGTATATATTATCATGAAAGCCTTAAGGAAAAGGTGATTGCAAAAATTTAATCCATTTAAGTTCAATTTGATGTCTCTTTATATTTTTTAATCTAGTTGATGAATTTGGATCATATATAATTTTTTCAATCGGCTGAGTTACAATTTTAATAGGTAATTACCCTTACTTTTGAAATGGCGATAAAGAAATGTGGCAAATTTGTAGGCTTTTTCATTCTACGAAAATGCTCTCGAAACCTAGTCTCAAGGGAACGGCCAGTTTGTCCAACATATTGTATTCCACAATTAATTTCAGTTCAAGTTATAACATAAATCAGATCAGATGAAGTTCAGTCCATATCATTATTATTGATTATGGAAAAGTGTCTATCATTTACAGATGATGTTATGGTAGTTTTAGTACATAATGTGTGCAACAGAAACACCTCCTTGCATTGCACTTAGAAACATTAGGATATATTTCGCGTCTTTTGAATGCATTAAATGGTTTAGTATACTTCCTGATAATAGGTGACCCAAGAGGAGATAACCTAATGGTAGGAAGCATATTCCAAAAATTGTTAACTGAACTAGGAATACGCACAGAGGACGCCAAATGTGTAAACTAATGGGAGATAAATGTAATTTTGTTAATTTCGTTCTTATCATAAAAGTTGTGTGGGTAAGTACCATTCCTAGACAAGCAATCGACACACCGGGAATTAAAATGACAAAAGCCTATTACAGACTCTCGGACTACTAGACACTCCTGGGGTTTTAATTATACAATATTCAAAAGGACATGACTCAGAAACTAGGAAAGGGTTGTATGCAACACATTGTCTTGACACATTACACATTCTTGTGAATTTTCATGAAGGTAAATGTAATGGTTACTGAGTTATGGTGCGTACAATATGTTTACAATAATCAAAGGGACAACACTTAGAAACTTAGAAAGGGGGAACAATCATTCTTGCATGCGACATATCGTCTTGACCTGATACTTAATCATATAAGGTTGCATGAAGACATCCCAAATAGTTACTGATTAATGCGGTGTGCAAGAATATTGACAAAAGTAATCAAGGGGGATAACTTAAAAGCTAAGAAAACACATCGTTTTTACCTATACTCATTTCTATAAAATTGTATGAAGATATCATGAACAGAAGGTGAGCTATAGAGATGTAAATTACACAAAATAAGCATAAAAACGCAATCAAAGGGCCATAACTCAGAAACGGAAATAAACAGTTATTATACGTGACTCATCATCTTGTCCTGATATACATTCCTATAAAGTTGCATGCAGATATCCCAAATGGTTACCAAGTTATGGGTCGTACAATAATTTTTTTGGGAAAAAATTATCAAAGGGGCATCACATGGAAACTAAAAAAAGGAGGAACAATCATTCTTGCGCCCAACGCACTGTCTTTACCGCATACACATTCCTATAAAATTGTATGAAGATATCATGAACAATAAGTGAGTTTGGAGTGTACAAGAAAATAAAATACACAAAATAAGCAAAAACACAATCAAAGGGCGCTAACTCTAAAACGAAGAAAACGAAAGCAACTGTAATTAAACGCGACACATCGTCTTGATCTTATATACATTTATACACTTTCATGAATATATCCCAAAGGGTAACTGAGTAATTGGGCGCACAAGATTTTTTTAAAAAAATGTAAAAAAATAATCAAAGGGCATAACTCAGAAACTTATAAATGGGGAACAATTATTCTTGTACGTGACACATTGACTTGACCTACTTCACAGTCCAATAAAATTTCATGCTGATATTCCAAATAGTTATCTAGTTATGGGGTGTACAAGAATAAAAATTACACAAAATAAAGATAAAAACAATCAAAGGGTCATAACTCTGAAACGGAAAAAACGGAAAGGAATGATAATCATATGCGACACATTGTCCTGACCCGATACACATTTCTATAAAGTTTCATGAAGAAATAAATAATCATTATCGACTTATGGCGCATACAAGCTTTGTTATGATTTTCAGAGGGGTATAATTCAGAAACCAATAAAGGGGGAACACTCATTCTTGTGTGGGACATTTTGTCTTGACCTAATATACCTGTACATTTCCATAAAATATTATGAAGATGTCTTGACGTTGTTAACAGATCGATGGACGTTTAGACAGACAGATAGACCGAGGTGTACCATATAGGGTGTGTTTGATTCACCGTTCAGTGTACAATTCCCAGTGTTCTAGTAAATCTAAGTGATTCACGTTGTGTACTACATTAAATGACTACCCAATTCGTAAAGAAATGCAATAGAGAACAAATAGTGACTTTTAATAAAATATTACTCTTTTGAATGTAGACATTTTCTTCACACGTGCATATATGAAAGGAACGATAGAGAGGGTAAAACGATCTATGTGCATCAAAGGGCTAATTTGGCACCCTCTAAAGTAGAGAGGAAGGCAAAGATCAGACATCGGTAAAGCATCAAACACACAAGAGAGCCAAGAGATCAGCACTTTCCCAGCAGGTGATCACAAGGCTGCAAGGAATAGACAAGACAGCATAACAAAGATAAACATGAAACATAAATGACAAAAAGGATCAACATAAAAGAAGCACCGCCTTGCAACGGTCAGCTATAATCCACTGGAAGGCTTACACATGTTAAAGAGTATCAACCTCATCCTTAAAGCCAATAACTGAAAGTTATTTTCACCAATTTCTGCTGATTGGTTTATTAGAAGAATAGCCCAAGTCTAAAAGTCTAGTATTTTTTAGCTTTTATGGTTGCTATAGTAACAGAAAAGGTCACCAAAATAGGCTTAAAATAGATTAGTTAAAGTAGAACCATTTTGTACCACACAGCTATATACCATAAAAAGCTTAATATGTTGTGTGCTTTGTCATCTGATTATTATCATCTGATAAAATATCTTTTTGATATTTGCTTCTGCTCTATCTTAATGTCTCTGTCAAAAGTCTCAAATTTGTTCCAAAATGGTCATTTATCTATTTTTAGCCTATTTTGACAGTCATTTTTGTTACCATTGCAACGAATAAAAAGTAAGAAAGAGGACGAAGATCAGGTATCGATACAATCAAGTATATCACCTGACCCAGAATACAAATAGAAAAGTGATTAACTCACAATTAGACATCACAAACGAGAGCCAAGAGGTCAATTTATACCAAACTTTTACGCTTGGGCTGTTCTTCTAATAAAGCAAAAGAGAAGAAAAGGTGAAAAGCAACTTTTATTTTTTGGCCTCAAAGCTCTTTACTACTAAATATTATTTTGACAATTGATTATATACATTGCTTATACCTTGCAGGGCAAGCTAATGTTATTGCCTTTAATCAGAAATTGTTTTATGAATAATATGATCTCATAATTATCTAGTGCTGATATTAAATGTGTAAATCTGGACGCCTGGCTGAATATAGATAATCAATGTCTTCGAAAAAATGGAAAGTCAAGTGAAAAAATTGGGCAATAGAGATAGAAATGAAAACACCATTTAGAATTTTCCATGCAAGAAATATTTTCAGGTCCTCTGAATCAGCTAAAACACTAGGTACAACTTTTTCTGGGAGTAAGCACGCTAATGGGTAAAATCACTGTAGTGAAAACATTTGCCCTTCCAAAATAATATACCCTTTCACAGTTTACCTGACCCTACCAGACAAACAAGAAACAAGCTAAATTCTGAATTATTTTCATTTATATGGGATTCAAAATCACACAAAATTCAAAGAACTAGATTATGTCAAGATTATCAAAATTCAGGTCTTAGATTCATAAATATCGAACACTTCACTAAAATCAAGGTGGTTAAACCATTTTATTAAATAAAAATGAATCCTACATTTACATAACACTATATAAACAAAAACTTGATAACAATGGAGACAAACTCATATTAGAAGGTAATTTAAAGGAAAGCAATTGTACGCTGCTATGAAAAAACAATGTACTTTTGAAAAATATACTGACTTCATGGTGTAAAATAAATTATAGGGAAACGCAAAAAACTATATCTGAACAAATTATATAGATCATTTCTAACATTAAATGTACTTATAATACTCTATACTCTATATTATAAACAATGGCAACACAAAGGTTCAAATACATACAGTAAATATACGATTTAAGATCAAAGCAATTTTATAACTTTGATTAACAGCAACATTTATGTCATAACTAATAAAGATTTTCTTAAATATTATATTAATAATATTAATGAAACTTGGACTAAGGGTGAGGTTGGTAAACCGGTTTAAGCCCTCCAGTAAAATATTTTTACTGACCGTTCCAAGGCGGTTCTTCTTTTGTGGATCATTTGCGTTATTCTTGTTTTGTGTTTGAACTAAGGGTGAGGTAGGTGCACTGTCAAACCGGTTTAAGCCCTCCAGTAAAATATTTTACTGACTGTTCCAAAGCGTTTCTTCTTTTGTGGATCTTTTATGTTCTTTTTTCTGTCGTGTGTTTACTATGCCTTTGTGTGCGTCTGTTTATTTGTGACTTGTGGTCACCTGCTGGGAAAGGGCTGGCCTCTTGGCTCTCGTTTGTGGTGTCTTACTGTGAGTTTGTTACTTTTCTATTGGTATCCTGGATCAGGTGTGTTACTTGATTGTATCGATTCCTGATCGTTGCACCCTTACTTACTTGGAAGGCATTGCTTAAAGAGGAAAACACACGAACATAGGAACCAAATAAATATATTGAATACAAAACAAAGTAAACTAACCAAATTTATATGCAGTAATCAAAACCAAATTCAAAATAACAGAAATCAAACGCCAGAATTGAATAGACAAACAAATTTCAAGACAAAAACTATCATTTGGGACTTTGCATACTTAATATATATTCAGTGTACAAATGATGGAAAATACGTGTATAAATATTTAATACGCATTGTCCCAAATAACAATTATTTATTCAAATGCAATATAGCTCTGACAGTTCTGTGCGGCTTCTGTACCATATAAGAGAAAGTTAATGCACATTTATCCTGGAATTGTATATATTCTTAAGAGTTTTGTTAGCACATAAAAAGTTTTCAAAATACCAATAATATGCAAGTTCAACTTTCGTATATGAACATAAAGTTAGGAATACTAAATCGTACAAGTATAAAAAATGTTAGCCAGATACTACATTTATACATCCAAATACTAGCAGCAAAAACAATCTTTGAAGGTCAAGGTTATCAAAAATTACTAAAACAAAGGACAGGAACAGACCATTACATTGACTTATCAAAAAACAAACTAAAGTATCATAACCAAAAATAGGTTTTCCTACGAACTGTCTTATAACAATCTTATTTGTTTCTCCAGCAAAATAAAGTATCCCTCAAAATATGACACTTGCGTATATAAAAAAGTTTATTTGCTGTTCAATTTCAACAAAACTTACCCACGTCATACCCCAGTAATACTGATCATATACATTATGAATCTAAAATGGAAATACAAAGCATTTTAGCTCAGTAAAACACTTTGAAAGACATGTGATATGCTATATGCAGATAGTTATAGGTTACATTTATGTACTGATTTTATTTATTCTGTGTACTTATCTATTTATTCTCATTTCCCTTCAAATTGGGTTTGGTTAACGTATTTTGGAAGCGCAGTGGCTCAGTGGTAGAGTGCTTGACTCAAGACCAAGGGGCCGCGGCTTCAAGCCTCAGCGGCGTCACTCCATTGTGTCCTTGAGCAAGAACATTAATCCTATAGTTTGCGAGCCCGTAATAGGTTTAATCAAGTGGTTGAGGCCAAAAGGTTTGAAGGTTTGTTCTTATGTAGAAAAGTGTGTTGAATTCAAAAATCATACTCTTAAAAAAATCGGCTGGTACACAAAAGTGCTATGCGCAACGGAATTCCCCAGGGTATGCAATATCTAAAAAATAGCGCTAAAATGGGGGTACCCTTGCAGGTTTATACTTCAAACCATGTTATATCAGTAGTAAAATGCACATTTGGCAGAAAACAATATATTATGATCAATGTTCAATAAAACAGAATAAGTCATGCCAAGGACGCTTTCAAACTCTAAAATATAGCAAATCATAGAGCCCACGAAAACTAATGGCTTTTGTCTCTGGTTATCGGATGATTTTAATTTGTTTAAGCTAGAGCAGATTTATAATTCAATCTAATGTAATACAATGGCGTTGTAATCAACAATTATTAATTTTCCAAAAGTGATAGAGTGTGGCCAAGAAATGCCACAATCACAGACTGACTGCAGGCCAACCCAACATGGCACCGCCAGGATGGGACACAGAGTAGTCATACTCCAAGTTGTTACAGTACAATATAGGTATATTTCAAGTTCCTATTCCTTTCAAGGTGATTAAATCATACTCAGATAGCACTTAGATTTGCCTGGATATTGGCCCAGTCCTATTAGTTTCTAAGCTGTGAACTATATGAATAGCTAGCGCCACATGGCCAACCATGACTGTCTAGACTGTTCTGGTCAATATTCCACATTACTTATATTCTATGTTCTAGGAATTGAATAATAACCCCCTGCCCCACAGATAACCCCTATCCCACTCTTTTGCTGAATTATAATTGAAAATATGGATGAGTATGAAAAAAGTAAATAAAAAGTAAGTGAGTATGATCAGGAAATACCACAATCACACACTGCAGACAAACCCACCGCACCGTGAGTAAGAGCTACAAAACAGCAAAAGTCATATATATATGGAGAGGTATGTGCATTACACAAATTTTACTAGGTCAGGGAACACCATAAAATAGCAGCCTTCTGGATTATGTACATGGATATTGTAGAGATTTATATTCTTTTCAACATATCCTGCACCATAAATGGTTTAAAACCTCCGAGGTGGAGGTACCCTATATATGACACAGTATGGATGTGCGTGCCAAAAAGCCCCCTTTTTCAGCACCCCGAAGGTATATGATAACCCCCCCCCCATTTTTTCTGAAAAAAAAATTATGAATGGCCTGTTTTTGGAATTGGAATGGCCCAAATTTTCTGACACCCATGTATATGCACATATTTTCACTCAGATTGAGGGTCATTTGTAAACTTGTTTACAAACCACAGAGGATATGAAAGGGTTTAAAAAGTCAAATAACAGTATATGAATAGGTCCACTTTCTGTGAAATCAAATATGTGAATAGACTGTTTTTTTTTCAAAGGCTGGGTATATGATTGGGGTTTGTTTCAAAATACTGACTCCCACACCCATACCAAAATTACCCCAAGGCCCCCACACACACAATTACAGAAAAAACAAAAGGGTAGATAAATTCAAAGAACAGTATATGAATAGGTCAACTTTCTGTGAAATCAAGTGTATAAATATATAAATAGGCTGTTTTTTTCAGAGGCCGGGTTTATGATTGGGGTTGGTTTAAAAATACTGACTCGCACACTTGTATCAACATAACTGGGAGCCCCCCCCCCCCCCCCCCCCCCCCCCCCCCCCCCCCCCCCCCGAGTTTAAAACTTTTCACTTTCTGTCTATGTAAATTGTCTGCAATAACAAAATTTACTACAACTTTTCCTAATTATGCTCAATGGTTGACAGGATATCACCTAGTCATTCTTTACATCAATGAGGCACACCTAGCTGCGTGTGTTATATTGGAGACAAGGGCTATGCCTTAGAAGGGACAGCAGCCTAAGCCTCCGGGGGGCTTAAATGCATTTTACTGGTACCAAATCTTCGCCCTAGATAATGCTGTTGTTGAAGTACAAGAAATGTACAGCTTGCATGGACGCCTTCTACTTATTGCAATGTATCATGATTGAGAAACATTCTGATCAAATCAACACACTATGATGAAACAAAGAAAAGGGCTAATGACTCACAGATAGTCAGAGCTAAAGAAATCCTCAAGTTGAGCCACGGTGGGTACAGCTACAGATAAGCCCAATTAAGCGTGACAATGCAGACCTGAACAAACTAATCACTCGGATCGGAACTACTATGGACCCTTGGACCCTTTTCTTACAGACTTTCGAGATACAAAGCTCTACTGCATTTCACAGGTAAGATGATATCTGAGAATATTGCAGGGAGCATTTTAGCAACTCAGACACAGCGACAACAATGGTATAAAAAGTTTAATACAGGATGCTCCCTTATGGTGACTAATTAATTTTGAAAAACCTATACGCAGAAGAAAAGTAAAACCATTCCATGCAGTACTTTGTCAGGAAACTTCAGACACAAGACAAAAAGATAAAGAACATAAGGCTGCTTACGTTAGAGTTAGATCTGAAAAGGGTGCTTGCTTATCCCCTTACATCCCTTTCTTTGGCTTTTGCCCATATTGGTGGACTTAAAATATATACTGACAAATAAACTCTTTTCAGTAAGCTGGAGGTGAGGATAATCACAGATGCTCCCAGAAATATAGATGCTTTTATTGTAGATGGAATGTTCCTGTACAGTCTCATGTTGATTTGCCTTCAACTTTTGCTGGTCAAGCAAATGTGACTCTGTCTTGTCTTTTCAGACGTGCAAATCATGTAGATTTTGCATGTGACACTTAAAAATATCCACCAATTAAGGAATTACCAGAGATCATGGTTTGGTATACGGAGAGGTAAATGTATCTGGACCTGAACAGGGCATACCGAAATATTTTACTCAATCTTTAAAGTCAGAATCATTTAAGACATCTCAGTTGAGATTACTGGAAGAAGTGTGGTGCCGAAATAAGCATGCTAACGCCATGTGAGCTTTATTTTGGAGTGATGAAGTCTGCTTCAGATACAAATTATTTGATGGACACATGACACGCAAAGACGTCTTAGATCTAAATTGACACAATGAAGAAGCTGATACCTGTATTGTCCTGCATGTTAAGCATGCTTGTAAACTAATTTTTTCAACCTTGTATTGTTATCAAATACGCTTTTCCGTACAAATAACAAGGACGGGATCTGTTGTTCTAAGGTGGCGGCTCTTTTGTTGTTGATTCGTTGTTGATTGTTGCTCCCATTTGGGTGCTCTGTGTTTGTTCCATGTTTTGTTGTACATTGCTATGTGTCCTTTCTAGTTTTGCAATCATCTTGATGGGGAAGAGAGAGCTAATTGCTTTACTTGTCTTCCTGGTGTTACGTGGCTCTTCCTCATGGTGTCGTGAGTTGGTCTGCAGTGTGGGATTGTAGGATTGTGGGATTTTCTGATTATACCCACTTTTTTCATACTCCTTCATTTTTTTTAAGTTTCAGCAAAAGAGTGGGATAAGGGTTATCGCGTAACTCCTAGGACATAGAATATAAGTCATGTGGAATATTGACCAGCACAGTCTGTTCAGTCGTAGCTGGCCATGTGGTGATAGCTAGCTATACATAGAGTTCACAGCTTAGAAACTAATAGGCTGGGCCAATATCCAGGCAAATCTTAGTCTTCATTCACATTTATTCACATTGAAAGGAAAAGGAACTCGAATATATATTGTACTGTGAGAGCTTGGATTATGCCTACTTTGTACCCCTTCCTCACAGTGCCATGGGTTGGCCTGCAGTCTGTGATTATGGCATTTCTCAGCCATACTCTATCATTTCTTTAAACTATAATAGTTGTCAATGACAAAACTATTGTATTACATAAGATTTAATTATCAATCTGCGGTAGTTTAAGCAAATTAAAAATCATCCGATAACCAGAGACAAAATAAAGTCATTAGTTTTCGTGAGCTTTATAATTTGCTATATTTTAGAGTTTGAAAGCATCCTTGGCATGTATTATTTTTTTTATATTGAACTATGATCATTATATATTGTTTGCTGCCAAAATTTGCATTTAACTACTAATATTACATGGTTTAAATTATAAACCTGCAAGGGTAACCCATTTTAGCGCTATTTTGTGATATTGCATACCCCAGGGGTATTCTATTGCGGGTAGCACTTTTGTGTACCAGCTGATTTCTTTAAGAGTTTGATTTTTTAAATTAAGCTCACTTTTCTACATAAGAACACACCTTCAAACTTTTTGGCTTCAACCACTTGATTAAACCTATTACGGGCTCTCAGACTATAGCAATGTACAACAAAACATGGACAAACACAGAACCCCACAATGGGAGCAACAATCAACAACAAATCAACAGCAATAGAACCGCCGCCTTAGAACGATCAATCCCTTCCCTGTAATTTGTATGGAAAAGCAATATAGTGAGAACGTCAGTATATATGCATTTGACAACAATGTTAAAATTTAGTCCAAAAGTATGCTTAACATGCAAGACAATACAGGTATCAGCTTCTACATTGTGTCAATTTAGGTATCAGCTTCTACATTGTGTTAATTTAGGTCTAGTACATCTTGACGTGTCATTTGTCCATCAAATAATTTGTATCTGAAGCAGACTTCAATCAGAAATACAGCTCACATGGCATTAGCATGCTCATTCTGCCACTAACCTCAACTGAGATGGCTTAAATGATACTGACTTTAAAGCTTGAGTAAATTATTTTGGTATGTCCTGTTCAGGTCCAGATACATTTACCTCTCCCTATACCAAACCATGATCTTCTCTGGTAATATCATTAATTAATCGATATTTTAAAGTGTTACATGCAAAATCTACATGATTTGCACGTTTGAAAAAACGACGAGACAGAGTCACATTTGCTTGACCACCAAATGTTGAAGTCTAATCTACATGAGAATGTACCAGGAACATTCCATCGACAATACAATCATCTATGTTTCTGGGAGCTAACTGAAAATAGTTGATTTGTTAGTAGATATTTTAACTCCATCAATATGGACAAAAGTCAAAGGAACCGATGTAAGGGGATAAACAAGCACCCTTTTCAGATCTAACCCTAACTTTTAGCAGATAAAGTAAGCGGCCTTATGTTCTTTATCTTCTTGTCTCGTGTCTGAAGTTTTCTGACGAAGCACTGCATGCAATGGTTTTACTTTTCTTCTGCGAATAGGTTTTTTCAAATTTAATTTGTCACCATAAGGGAGCATCCTGTATTAAGCTCTTTATACCATTGTTGTCGTTGTGTCTGAGTTGCTAAAATGCTCCCAGGCTAATTAAAGTTAAAAATTATTCAATTAGAAATATAATTAAATTTAGTAAAATTTAAATAGTTTTCACTCAAGACGTAAGTTTAAAGGTTTTAATCAATAACTGTTTAAGTTTAATTCTAATTTTTATCCTATAATCTTATATTGTTTAAAATGCAGAAGTCAGCATTTCTTAATTAATATCTGTGTAAAGTGCTTGGTCTGGCTAAACCCTGCAATATTCCCAGATATCAATTTACCTGCGAAATGCAGTAGAGCTTTTCATTTCGAAAGTCTGTAAGAAAAGAGTCCATAGTAGTCCTGATCCCAGTGATTAGCTTGTTCAGGTCTGCATTGTCACGCTTAATTGGGCTTGATGTCATCTGCATTCTCTTTTAGTCCTGACTTTCAATAAGATGGTTAACAAGCTCACTTAGTACAATCCTAGTCACTGTCCTCTTTCTTCTTGCACTCACCGATTTACTGAATGATGCCATCCCCTTTAGTCTAGATGGAACATCAGCATTGACTTTATCTGCTCTAAATTCAAATCCACAGGCGTCCTAAAATGTTTTTTTTGTTCGTCAGATGGACATAGCCCCTGTCTCCAACATTGCACACGCAGCTGGGTGTGCCTCATTGCTGTAAAGAAGCTCGAGGTGATATCTCATCATCCATTGAGCATAATTAGAACAACTTGTAGCAAAGAATAAAATTGCACACAATTTACATAGACAAAAAGTGAAAAAGTTTTAAACTCGGAGGGGGTAGGGAGCTTGGGGTAACTTTAGTACGGGTGTGTGAGTAAGTATTCTGAAACCAACCCCAATCATATACCCAACCTTTGAAAACAACTAAGCATATTTATATACTTGACTTCACAGAAAGTTGACCTATTCATTTAATGTTCTTTGAACTTATATACCCTTTTATACCCTCTGTGATTGTGTGGGGGGAGGGCAACTTGGGTAATTTTGGTACGGGTGTGCGAGTCAGTATTTTGAAGCAAACCCCAATTATATACCCGGCCTTTGAAAAAAAACCTATTCATATACCCGATTTCATAAAAAGTTGACCTATTCTTATACTTTTCTTTGAATTTATATACCCTTTTATATCCTCTGTGATTTGTAAACAAATTTACAAATGACCTTCATCACGAGAAAATCTGCTTTATGTATACCTGTGGGCGCTGAAATAGGCGCTATTCCGCACGCAAATTGGTAATATGTCATATATAGGGTACCCCCCTAAACCCCGAGATTTCCAAGATTTTATGGTGCAGGAGCTGTTGAAAAGAAGATAGATCTCTACTATATCCATGTACATAATCCAGAAGGCTGCTGTTTTATCGTGTTCCCTGAGCTAGTAAGATCTGTGTAGTGCACATACCTCTCCATAGATGTCTTGTGGCTTTTGGTGTTTTGTGGCTCTTCCTCACGTTCTTGTGAGTTGGTCTGCAGTCCATGATTGTGGTATTTCCTGATTATACTCACTTTCTTTCTACTTACTTTCTTCATATTCATCCATATTTTTAATTAAGATTCAGCAAAAGAGCGGGATAGGGTTATCCATGGGGTGGGGGTTATTATGCAATTCCTAGAACATAACTCATGTGGAATATTGACCAGAACAGTCTGGTCCATTGTGGTTGGCCATGTGGTGCTAGCTTTACATATAGTTTACAACTTAGAAACTAATAGGGCTGGGCCAATATCCAGGCAAATCATGGTGTTATCTGAGCATAATTTATTCACATTGAAAGGAAAATGAACTTGAAATATACCTATATTGTACTGTAACAGCCTGGATTATGCCTACTTTGTGTCCCTTCCTCATGGTGCCACGCCTGGTTGGCCTGCAGTCTGTGATTGTGACATTTCTTGGCCATACTCATCACTTTTGAAACTATAATAATTGTTGATGACAACGCCATTGTATTAAATAATACAAGATTGAATTATAAATCTGCTCTAGCTTTAACAAATTAAAACTCATCCAATAACCAGAGACAAAAGTCATTAGTTTTCGTGGGCTTTATAATTTGCTATATTTTAGAGTTTGAAAGCGTCCTTGGCATGTCTTATTCTGTTTTATATTGAGCATTGATCATTATATTTTGCTTGCTGCCAAAATTTGCTTTTTACTACTGATATAACATGGTTTAAAGTGTAAACCTGCAAGGGTACCCCCATTTTAGCGCTATTTTGATATATTGCACACCCAGGGGGTATTCCGTTGCGCATAGCACTTTTGTGTACCAGCCGATTTTTAAGAGTTTGATTTTTGAATTCAGCACACTTTTCTACATAAGAACCCACCTTCAAACATTTGGCCTCAACCACTTGATTAAACCTATTACGGGCTCTTGGACTACTAGCTTAGTACTGGTTCAACTCTGGAAGACACGCCTTTTCATAACTGAAAGATTGTTGATTGGACGTAAAGAATAAAATCAAACAAACAAAACAAAAACGCAGGTTTAATTCATTTATATATTTAAATATACATTTAGTCTTCTTTCCTATTCTTAGTTTTTATTTGGTTTGGCTCTTGCCCTTTTCCCAATATGCATAAATAAATCTTAGTGAAATTATTGCAATATACATAATTTCATTCTTATATTTCCCTGTAAAGCTATTGTTACAGTTTGCTTATAAATGAGAAATTAAAATAAAAAAGCAAGAAAAACATTATTTATTATTGGAATGAATTTTATTTTTGTGGATTTTATCGATGTGTAAAAACTCAGGCGACTCACTCACAAACTGAGTAAAGCCCAAAGGGCTTTATATTCCTTATAATTTGAACTTTGGAACAAAACAACACATTTGTGAAGGGTTGTTGACAATATTTAAAATTTGAAAGCCCACTGAAGGAAAAAAGTTTGTAACTGTAGTCCATGAAAGGTGGTGCAGCCATATTGAAAGTTCTGTCAGTTCGAAACTTTGTTTTGCTAAATAATGATTAAAATAGCATTGTATTGGGAGCGAATATGTGAGTATGAGCTCATAAACGACACCATTTAGTTTAGAATTCTTTCCTTTTGTCAAACAGCTTGATGGGCTCATTGAAGGACATTTAGATTTAGGCCCTTACATGGATCAACAGTGTTTTAAAAAGAAGTTATCTTCACAGTCCCTGCCTAAAATCCACATATTAGTAAGACCTAAGCGTCAATTTAAAAAGTTCATTTTGATACCATCAAACTGCGTTGAAATATTTCACTGTTGATGTAGCCTTTCTTTTGACATTGTTTTGATGACGATTATTCTTCAATGACGTGACTGTTCGTTAAGTGACCTTACATAACCTCGTCATCCAGTTCATTTCTTAGAGCCCCCCCCCCTGTTGCTTTGAAGATGCACAACCATACAGTGTAAGAGTTTTCAAATGAGCTTTTAACATGCTAAACTATATTTTAACTGGTGAATGTTTTATCTCGGACACAACAATAACCATGGTCGGAGTTTTATGTACAGTTCGTTATCATTAGCACTGTGAAATCAAAACAGATATCAAATTTTCATACGCATGGGTTTATTAAAGTGTAAAAACAATTTAATTTTGCCAACAAACCAATAAAAATCGCCGAAAAAGCGATAAAAACATTGAGTTGGAATAATTGTGTTTAAACATCTGGTGATACTTTGTGTTGTTTCAGTCAATGATGCTTCTAGGGTAAGGGATTTTGGTATCCTGCAAAAATTCTAGAGAGTCAGAACGCTAAAAAACCAAACTTGCCCCTGCACTCCAAACAACGCAGAATTAAAACTCAAGTTTGCTGTTGTAGAAAATCCCATGGTTGTGTGCTTAGTATGTAATCTATGAATATCAACAAATCTTCACTAAAAAGAATTTTTGTGCCGTAACATCATATGTATTTATAGACATTTATTGACATTTCTCTTGTTTCAATTATCATACTTTCAGCGTCAACGTAAAAATTATGTATAAAACTAATGAAAAAGTACAAAAGTACAAAAATGACATTTCATACAAGTTAATCGCTTTAATAGCTTGATAACCATTTCATTACACGTATTTTCTTTCATATAGAAGATCAAGTCTTTGCGCATATCTAGTATTCTTCAAATTTTTTAGTTGTGTCACACGCATTATGCTTTAATTTACGTAAATTACCGCTTGAAACATCATGTAAACCTTAAAGGTACTAAGATATGTCAATATTATGACATACTTTAAATAAATCTATCTCCAACAGTTTAATATAGCACACATGTCTTCGTTACATAAGTAAGGAAGAAGCAAAGATCAGGAATCGATATAATCAAGTACCACACCTGATCCGGGACACAAAGAAATGGGTGCAGAGGATAAAATAGATGCACATTGGTGTTTTTTCCAGCTATAGTTAAGACCCATAAATAACATTAATGCACTATTTTGAATATGATGTTTTATATGTGTTATGTTTGTGATGTGTAAATGCTATTCTAAACTAAGACATACGTAATAAAAGACAATCGATAGCGTTTGCAGTGGCTCAGTGGTAGAGTGTTAGGCTTGAGACTCAGGCGTCACTAGTTCGAGATACGCTAGAGACACTGTGTTGTGCACTTAAGCAAAACACTCTATCCTATGCTTATTGATTTTTCAAAACGTAAGTGAGTATGATCAGGAAATACCACAATCACACACTGCAGATTAATCCACGGCACTGCGAGGAAGAGCCACAGAACCCTTACAGTCACAAGACATCAGGAAGACAACTTAAGTAAAACAACCAGCTCTCTCTTCCTCGTCAAGATGATTGCATAACTTGAAAGAACAATATGTAATGCCACCCAGAAAGACAGGAAATCATCCTGGTAAGACTGACAATTGTTAACTATGACAGAAAACATCAACACAAACAAACAATCATTTATAAACAAATTATGTGACTTACACAATAAATGTTATATACGTGTTAACATTCAAAGGATGTATTAATGCATTCCCGCAGGTAGGAAAAGGAGTTGTATGCCACATATCTACCAGGTCTGCAGTTCCCATACAAATCTACAATAAACATAATTTTATTGTAAAGAGCTAGCTCATTGACCAAAAACAGATCGCATAGTCCTTCTTGCTTGTGGGTCAAATTGCTTCCTGACTATAAAATCATTACAAAATAAATTCATGTTAAATATTTATTGTCATGAGAAATCGTTACAACAAGAGCCACATCTTAGTTCGAGTGTAAAATAGCATTTTACTTTATAGGTATGGCATGGCTAAATACATGACTCTAATGTACTTTACGTGTTCAAATGTAATCCCCCTGTAGGACATGAAGAAGTACATTATGAAACTTATAATAATCATAAAACGCTCACACAATCAAGGGGCAACGACAATGAACTAACAACAAAATTACCATTTTAGAAAGGACTAGAGCAACAGTCACACATTGCATTTATTATATATTTACTTGCAAAATCTTTGCCCCTGATTTGATTGTTGTTAAAACACATACATTGTTTAGCTTTCATCAAGGTTTCCTAACATAGTCTAATTCAACAGATCATTACAAAAAAACAATCGAATCAAATTTACTACATGTGATTAAACAGTGAAATAGGTGGATAAAATACAGACAGCTAGAACTTCAATAAACTACTAATTAGACCAATACTTACAACTAGTTCATTCAACTGAGAAGCGGTACCAAGAAAGGACTGTAAGCCATCAGCAGTGAAATTTAACAGCTTACACTCAGGAGAAAATTTGTACTTCTGCCTCAGGTATGGTGATACTCTACCCTGACAACAGAATAGATATTACATATTACATTCCTGACAGGATGCTAGTGGACGAAGCTATTAGGTTTCACTGTATGCATAGCAGAGAATTCAAAACATATCAAATGTCATTAAAAATGATATTTTCTATGGTGAAAAGATATCGTATTTATTCACTACTGAGTGATAAGATTTATATTTTATTGCTGTAGCCAAACCAGGCATTAGATAATTTCAGGACTCCTAACATTTTTAAAGGTTTTAAGTGAAAGATATTTATCAGAAATAATGCTATGGACGCTATGACATCATCTTCAAACATAATGACGTCACTTTTTGGCCTGGTGAAGTACCAGTTTGAATGTGACGTCTGTTTTAAGGCATAATTGAAACACTTTCTTTTAATACCGATTTCTTATGCTTCATTCAATAAAATGTAATTCTAAGTCAATTTTATACCCAATGTAATTCTAAGCCAATGCAATACACAACATAAACACTGAAAAGGTCAAACTGGACAGGAAATGACAAGGGAAAAAGTTAGATATTGCTTTCTATAATTCTCCTTTGAGTATAAAATTAATTAAAAAAGTAGTCCTATGGGCAACGATCGCTCACCTGAGAGCCAGCATAAAAATTGTAGATACCATAATTTATGATGCTCAAAGGCAGGTTACTCTGAACTTGAAACAGTGACCAGGAATTAATTCAAAAACGTAAGATATTATGCCAGTTCTGGTTATCTGCAAGTATTAAAAAGATCTGAATAAAAATCGTGTAAATATATTTTTTCAGATGTTCAAGGGCAGCTTTTTCCGTAGTCAGTGATTGGATCTAACCGATCCATACCTTAATGTATGTCCTGATATCCTACAAGGATGTAAAAAATCAAAAGAAAAATAAAGGTGATTTAGTGGTCACTGCAATATACAGACCCTCAAGTGCAACTAACTCTGTAGTTGTTGGTTGGGTGTGGTGATAATCAAATTCATTCAAGCTTTTATGAGTGTCCTTGTTACCTGCAAGAATGAGGAAGATCCATTCAAAAATGAAGGTGCTAGAGTGGCCACAAAAGATCCCCATTGCAAGTATATGCAGATTTTTAAGACGCCCAATGGCAGTTAACTCCAGTCTGAGGTTGGTTCTACTTGAAATTCAAACTCATTCAAGCTTTTATAGTTGTCCTTGTTACCTGAAAGAATGAAGAAGACCCAATCAAAAATGAAGGCGCTAGAGTGGTCACATTATCAATCAATTTTAAGATGCTCAAGGGAAGCTAACTCCATAACAGATGATGGAATCTTAACGAAGTTCAAACTCAGCCAAGCTTTTTATAGCTGTTCTTTTTAGCTGCAAGAACGAAGAAGATCCATCCAAAAATGAAAGCACTAGAGTGGTCATAATATTTCCCCACTATAACCCTAAGAGCTATCTGTTGCCATGGAAACCAGAGTTCTAATCTGATCTAAACCAAAACCTTTTGCAGTCAATCGCTTACCCCAATGATGCTCCAGATGAAATTTGATAACGATCGGCCATCTGTTCTTAGAGATATTTATGATTGAAAGTGTGGATGGACGGACACACGGACGCACGGATGGACGCTGGCTCAAGTCCCATACTATAAGCTCCCCCTGAGCCTTCAGCTCTGGTGAGCTAAAGACTAAATTGCAGTCGATCGTACACCATCGCAAATACCCGCTTTAGTACCTTTGACATTGACATAAAATATTGCCTGGTACCCTAAACATCATGTAACATATATGCACCTGCAATGTTTGAATTTGCTATGTCCAGCGGTTTAGGAGATGCATTGAAAAGAAAATACAGTATTAGACATTGACCTTGGCATCAAGGTCACACAAAATGTTGCCCAGTCCCCTCTACATAATGACTTTGTAATCTATGCACTTACAAAGTTTGAAAGTGCTACGTCCAAAGGTTGAGAAGAAGATGCATTTGCAAGAAATATAGTATTTGTCCTGTGACCTTGACATTGGGACCAAGGTCACACAATATGTTGCCCAGTACGCTCTACAACATGTTGCCTATGTACCTACAAAGTTAGAAGTTGCTACGTCTAAAGGTTGAGGAGATACACTGACAAGAAAATACAGTAGTTGACCATTGAACTTGACCTTTGACAAAACGTTGCCCAATACCCTCTACATCATGTGACCTATGCAGCTGCAAAGTTTGAAGTTGCTACATCCAACTGTTTAGGAGGAGATGCATTTACAAGAAAATACAGTATTTTACCTTTAGACCTTAACCTTAGAGGTCAATGTCACATGGAATGTTACCCAGTACCCTTTACATCATGTGACCTATGCAGCTACAAAGTTGCTGGGGAAAGAGAATTTTCGGAAATACAATGGTCCCCTTTTTCCTAAAAAAAAAAACGGTATAAAAATTCACTTTTTTGTAAATACCAAATATATTTCATCTTATGAGGTGGAAATATCAGCACTTACACTAGTGCTACGCATTTACACTGCACTCTTATGAGAAGATGCATTTACAAGAAAATACATTATTTGACCTTTGACCTTGGGGACAAGGTCACACGAAATGTTATCCAGTACCCTCTACATCATGTGACCTATGCAGCTACAAAGTTGCTTGGGAAAGAGAATTTTCGAAAATACAAGGGTCCCCTTTTTTCTTTAAGAAAAAAAAACACGGGTATAAAAATTCACTTTTTTGTAAATACCAAATATATTAAATCCTATGCGGTGGAAATATCAGCACTTGCACTAGTGCTACGCACTTTCACTGCACTCCATGAAATGTATTTGGTATTCACCTCAAAAAAAGGAAATATCATCAATATATTTAGGACACTCACCCTATCAAACCATAAAAGCATACATCATTATTTTGAAAATGTAAACATTAACTTTTAAAAAGGGATTTTGTAATTTCTGAAATAAGGACAAATGTTCAAACTTATTATTAGAGTTACTTAGGCAAAATGCATCATAAAAGGTTGTGATGATAATGTTACGCTTTTCGTCCATTCTATGGAACATCAGCTATAGTGCGTCCAGCTAATAGAGACTGGGCGTGTCAAACAGAGCGCTGTCATACACTGTCAAATAAGACTAGTCTACAGTAAACCGGAGGTGAGTTCAACAATGCGAGTGCTCGCCGAGCGCTCGTTGATTGGTACCTATCTTTATTCATAATGTGTGAAGCCTTGCATCAGTACAACGAGCGTCCGAGAGCGCTCACATTATTGAACTCGCCTCGGGTGTAATAGCCTATGTACGCTTTACTCGTGCAACCAACCGAAGCGCAGACGATAAGGGTGACCAACATCATACGTTAGCATGCCTGGTAAACCTGTTTCTTTAGTATGCTGCTGGGGACCTGCTGCATTTCATTTTCCAGGATGGATATGTTGTGAAAGTTTTGGGGGAGGGGAGGTTTGCACTTTCTTCAAATTCTGTCTGTATGTCAAAACTGGTTTGATTTTTAAGCCGGATACAATAATAATAAATCACCAATTAGAATTAAGTGGGACAAGGGTTAAGTATCTGGATTATGAGAAAAGGGAATACAAACATCAGTTTGTCTTATCGCATATCCAAAAAGCCTCTTATAATCGCTCATTCTGGCGTGTCCAGAGAAACTAGATGTCTAAAAGTTGTTCGGAGTCTTCTTCAACTTGCATACTTTGTTTATGCTAGAAGCGAAAGCCCTGGCGATGTCATGCGTACATGCAGGCTCGTCGGAGACTTCGGCACACGCCAAAGTAATGAGAACCATCATCTCCTGTGCTGACCAATTTATAGTATTAATTTTTCATTGAGGACCATTATTTTATTTTCTTATTCAGTATTATAGATTGAATAGTTAAAATTTCGAAACATTGTCAGAGCGCATATATCTAAACTAGTCAGTCTCCTTGTTATTCTAATTAATTCGAGATGCCTTAATAGGCTCAAAACTACAACAGGTATATACAGGTATACAGCTGTAAAGCGTTTTTACGGGTGAATAAATACACACTGTCTTACCGATTTTTAAATGGAAATGTCCATGGGTGTGTTTTTGCTAAGAACCGCCCAGTCTCTCTCAACTGGTCGGACTATAACAGTGCAGAACAAGATTAGAAGCCACTGAATGTTTCGCCCCATCAGGTTCTGCACTGTTTGCTTATATAATGTTCTTTAAGAATTTGAATGAAATTGTAAATCACTACCACACAACCCTTAAACTCGAAATGGATTGGTCCAATCGATATGGGTGGGAAATTCCATTAGGCATAAATGGGTTAAGACGAGGAGCATCCATGGCTAGAGATGCTACAGATGATACAAAAGCAGAATACAGCTTTAGTTAAACTGACAGGGATGTTGGGTTGTTACACTAATATACCTCCATACAACTAAATAAAACCAACCTTGCTGTTTTCTTATTTCGTAGTTTCCTTTTTATTTCTGAGTATTTCCAGATAATATTTTAGAAAAACGTAATGTGTCGCCCCTGTAAATGTAGTGTGCATATTTAACCCATATAAGCCTATTGTCCTTTTTGTAGGACATAGGCAACAGTGGAGACCCAGGCAAACGCAGAACGCGGCGTCTAATCAGGGTCTCCACTGTTTGCTTACAGAATGGTCTTTCTAGATCTGAATAAAAATGAAAACTACCACTTAATAACCCTTACACGGGAAATGGACTGGTCCATTTGATAACAGTGGGATTCCATTCAGCATAAGTATAGAGTCATCAAATGTAATTGCAAACAGACTTAAAGTAAACTTACCGATATGTGTTGAGTCGGGGCTGGTTCCCCAAGTTTATCACATAAATTATCTGGGAATGCCTGGAATAAAACAAATAAACAGCTAATATGAAAATCAAATATTTCAAAGCCAGAATGTTGTGGCGATTTGGCAAAAAAAATCAAAAGAATCGTTAGAAAGCCTTCTTTTCATGATCAGTTTAAAAAGATCCTCACGCATTTAATATAAAAGAGTGGGATAAAGCATAGATATTTCGAGGCAGTCTGCATGCGTGGTTGTAAACACAATCACGGTTATAGCTATGGTTTCCTCTTTAATTGCACGACGGTGGGTCAGGCCTCAGACCCAATGACGACACTGACTTAAACCTTAATCGGTGGGTCAGTGCCTGATGTTTGTCTGAGTCTGGGCCCACCTTGGCTCAACTGGGGGTTGTCTTTAACTATGACAGTCTATGTGTTGAGAGCCCTTTTCTGTGTTTCATCACAGTTTATTATTTGATTAAGTTGTTTCTCTGTGATGATACGTTGCATAAGTTTGGAAGCATCCATGTGAGCTTAACTAATTTTGTGTTTTACAACAGCAGAATCTAGAGGTGAAAATTTGGTACATTGCATAAGTTAGGAGGCCTCCATACGAGCTAAACTATTTTTTGTTAATACAAGAGCAGATTCTGGGGTAAAAATTTGGTACATTGCATAAGTTAGGAGGCCTCCATACGAGCTAAACTATTTTTTGTTAATACAAGAGCAGATTCTGGGGTAAAAATTTGGTACATTGCATAAGTTAGGAGGCCTCCATACGAGCTAAACTATTTTTTGTTAATACAAGAGCAGATTCTGGGGTAGAAATTTGGTACATTGCATAAGTTAAGAGGCCTCCAGGCGAGCTAACCTAATTTTTGTTATTACAACAGCAGAATCTAGGGTACGATTTGGCCAGTAAACTTAATCTAAGGCGCCCAATGGCTTCGGCTGCTGTCCATTCTAAGGTGGTGCTTCTGTTGTTGTTCATTAATTGTTTGTTGCTGCTCACATTGTTTGTGGGGTCTAGGATTAGGTCGTTGTTTTGTTTGGTAGTACTTGGTATCATATCTAGTTTTGTAATCATCTCGCTGGGGTAGAGAAAGCTGATTGCTTTACGTTTGTTGTGTTCTGAATGTCATATCGCTGTTATTGTTATTTGAATCTTCTCCGCGGTGCCATAGGTTGGTCTGTGGTATGTGATTGTGGCACTTCTGGTCATACTCACTTGTCTTTAACTTGTACTGCTGTCTCACGCATGGTAAAACTTTGGAGAAACATTGAACCTGCTCAAGTTGAAAGCCCATTAGACCAAGTGTATTTATTATATATTTACAGTAAAACATGTGTAAACGGCCACTCAAAAATAGACAAATTAAAGATCTTAATGACAAATGGTAGCTTAATGAAGGTCGAAAGTATTACAGAATGCTCCTCCTCTTGGAGTATTTTGCAATAAAATTGACCAGCATTTAGCGGTAATTGGTCTTAAAAACCAAGTTTCTCGTCTTTTTGAGAGTGGCCGTTTTACACAGATTTTTCTGTATAAATAAGCATCTTCTGATTGTAACAGAAGCCTCTCAACTTGAGCTGATATAACTACATGCCGCATGGTCTGGTGTGTGTGACATTAGTCATCATGTAAAACATGAAATAAATTACTGTCTATAATCCATCGCCAAGGATTCGATCTATTTGTTGTTGCTGTTTTGTTTAGAGAAAGTATATAATAAAGCAATAATTGAATATTGAGGCATTGGGCATGATGTGTTGTCAGACTGAAAAATACCAATGCTGACCTCGGCTCAGCCTTTAACATTTGACAAATCAATTTCAAATTTAAGGGTTGTTGCATAGCAATTTACAATAACATCAAATGTGTAATCAAATAGTGCAGAACCTGATCAGCTGCCACGTTCTGTTATATGTTTTCCTCATCTCGCTTAATAATTTAAATAATACATGAGCACGCATGCAAGATTCTCTATATACTTACTTGAAGACATTTTGGGGACCATTTCTTTGTTCTGATGTCCAACAGATTCATGGTTGCACCGTCTGAGTAATCTATCGGTGCATAGTCACCAAGAAACAGTGAGGCAGTGAAACTACTGAACAGAGAAATTCTCTGCAAACGAAAAAAAAATACAATACATTTTAAACATGGACATCTGGGATGAGTCCATCAGATAAACATATAGAAAGCCTATATTATTCAGTTTGGTTTATGTGGACTGTTATAAATTTGGGCATCGGCATGTCCAGTCTGAGCAGTGCATTTGCTATTCGCTATCTAGAACATTCACGGATCCAGATTTTTTTCAGGAAGGGTCCAACTTTGACTACTTTGTTTAGTTGATGAGGGGAGAGAGATCCAAAAACCACTATAAGTGGGACTTCATTGGCCCGCCAGCGAAATGCCTTTAAATGGCGTTTCGCTGGCAGGCCCATGGTGGCCAAACATTGCATGCTGGCATGGTAGCATTGTAGTTTTACAGGGAATCCGGACCAGTATTGCTAAAACCCTATATTTTTGTGATTTTCTAGGGGGAGGGAGTAGGGCTCGGACCCCCTGTTCTCCCTCTGGATCCGCGCATGTAGAAAGTACAGTAGTGAAACTTTTTCCATGCATTTCAATATTTCAGATAATCTCTGGGTTTGAGCCTCACTTGGTCGCAAGCCCCAAAGACATATTAACTCACCCCGTGGCCCTGTATAATCACAGCTTGCTTCATGCGCGGATTCAGAGGGGGGGGGGAGAGGGAGTCCGGATCCTCCCAGAAAAAAATCACAAAAATATCAGCATTCTTTGTAGATCTATCATTGGCCCGCAAGCGAAACGCCATTAAATTGCCGTTTCGCTGGTGGGCCTATGATGGCGAGCTTTTAGTGTTATATAGATCATCTGGTCTCCCCTCATCAACTAAAAAACAAAAAAACAAAAAAAAAAAACAAAAAAAAAAACGTTGTCTGAATTGGACCCCTCTGACAAAACTTTCAGGATCCGCGCATGTGCTTGGAAGTTTACTCAAATCATATAATATTCTTATTAACTATATTATTAGTTATTTTCTTTATGTAAACTAAATCATTGAGAAAAAAACATTGCTATGTATTACTTGGTTAATGGTTGTACTCTCTCTCTCTCTCTCTCTCTCTCTCTCTCTCTCTCTCTCTCTCTCTCTCTCTCTCTCATGTTTTTACGTTTAAACCCAGAGTATATTTATGATGAAAACCATCACCTCTGTATTGTCATATTCCTCTCTTCGTGTCTGGCATATCTTCAATATTTGTGCAGCACCACTAGATTTTGCCGCTCTGGATCCAGTAATAGTTTGCATTTCCTGCAGAGTTGAGAACATTTCAAAAACATCACCGTGGATATCATCACATTAAAATATGGATATAATGTGGATAAAAGGACTGAACGACTCTCCAGAACGCTAAAATACTTAAGAATAATAATTGTGTTTATCAATGGAACCATGCATTAACCATTAAAATAGATAGCCACGTGTGGTTTACATAATACATAAAGGTATGTATTGGCGTCCATAGTATCAATGAGTACAAAATGACAAAATCTTAGCAGTTTCACGTTCAAAATGCGATTTCAAAGTAATTTAAACGTCATATGAAACATAAAAAAATAACATTCGTGTTCCCGTATTATTGAATTTATTTAACTCTTTGCGAAAAAAAAAAACGCGAAAAACACTCGGCAAGTCTCGCATTTTATATCTTTCCCCAACACGTTTAATAAATTCAATCAAACATAAGCAGTATCCTAATGCACTTGCTTTTGTAACGCAATGTCTGATTGGATAACGTCAAAAATTTGCGACAGTATATCCTGCGATATACTGTAGGAAACAGTTTGACGCCATTAATTACGTCACGTTTCGTTGGTTGACGTGCGGCATTATGCGGCTTACAGAACAGAACAGAACAGAACATATATTTTATTGACTTAAACTCTACAGTTTCTCGTCATACATACTTTGATATAACAAAAGATTCTTATAAGGTCACAATAAATGTATACATGGATTTGACAACAAAGTTATAAATGTTCACAATATATAGCAAAAAGATGTCTGTGCTCCAGATTATAGCTCAAAAGTTGCATTTTTGTGAAAATAAATCTTAACTCTAAATTTACTATTTTAAGTTATAACGTTACTAAACTAATTGTTCAGTCAGACTATCAATCATTATAGCTGTATTAACTGGAGGCTGAGTCCAGTTCTACTTGTGAAATCAATTTTTAGTAAGTAAAAAAAAATAAATTCAAATGTAAAAGAATAAAATTGGTTATAGGATACCTATTTTGTTTAGAAAATAGTGTATGTATATCCCTAGATCCGATCTTGACGAAACGAAATACAAGAGGGGATCAAAGGATAACATATAGTGATAACATAAGTTATAATCCCAAGATTCAATCTTGTAAAATACAAGAAAATATCTTAGGATACCACCTATTATTTCGCTCCAACTTGAGACGAAACTGCAGAAGTGCATTAGAATGGGGATAACCATATTCAAAATTTCCATTTGGGGAGGTGTATCGTCGGATATACGTTCGGAAATCACGTTTTACGGCTCCGCTCGCGCGTCACCGTAAAACTAAATTTCCGACCGTATATAGGACGATATACATCCCCAAATAAAAATTTTGAATACAGTTATCCCATAAATGTATGATCTTCTATTTATTATATTCTACCAGATTATAGTGTTGGTGTTACTGCGTTATTACGAGCACATGAAGTTTCCTTGCTCTCTATGTTTCAAGGAAGCACATTGAGTTTCTGTGCTACGTTTCAAGGAAGCGCATTGAGTTTCATTGCTTAGAGAGTTATATGTTTCAAGGAAGCACATTGAGTTTCATTGATGAAATCTAAAAAGTATTTATTTGTGAAACTTGTATATTATCATAAAATCATTATGTAAGCTTTAACAATGTGAATTTTGCGCAATTTTCACTGTCTAAAAAACGAGAACTTCTTGATTACTACCCCTTCCCCATGTTATGCACACTTTCAATTTTGTAACTGTTTAAGTGCATAACAAGGAATACTCTTACTTTCAATCTACATAAAGTGTTTGTAATTCTGCTTTGAAGCTATAGATAAAGTGGAGAAACTAGTTTGGAGAAGATTAAGTTATATAAGAAAGTTTTCCTTGACAAATAAATATTTATTATTACCCCACCACCTTTTGTCAATGTTTCTCAATTCTGGCACAATGAAAGAGTTCAAAAATGCCTCATAGAGTTGCAAACATACATTTCTGTTGAGATAGAAATTTATAAAGACAATTGTATAGGTCACAAATACATTAAAATTGTATGGAAATTAAATATTTATTTAACATTTTGGAGTCATTGAGGCGTTCTTAAGCCTATCTTAATGCTTTGTTCACATCAAAGTGCAAAACCAAGGGCATTAACTCATATTTAATCATTTAAGTTAACAGATGTAACGGTATATCAAACCAAATATATTGTATATATTTTAAAGCAATCTGATTCTCAGAAAGTAAACTATTGTAGAAAATTGGATTTTTGACCAATTTTCTATGTAAATATTAGCATTCAGGTGCAATAACTCATGTTTGAAAAAAAAATAAAAAAAAGTGGCAGAAGCAACTTTTAATCTACAGTTTGACATTATAATGGTTCAAAAAAGCGTTCATAATGTCAACCATTATCAATTTATTGAGCATTTACTCACATTACTGCAGTTTTCCTATATAAAATATTGGTAAAATATTAATCAGGGGCAGTAACTCTTGCTGAAATATATAGATGGCTTAATTCATCATAATTGCGTCTGGTATACCTATTCCATTTATCTCATTAATTTTCAGATTAATACCGTGACAAATATTAATGTTAAAAGGCAAAATGTGTTTAGTCATGCAAAAGTTATGTTTATTGGTTCAGTAGTGACTTTCAGTGGCCCAACATTGAATGTTGACTGGGTAGTCATGTGATTTTCCAGAGGATCTGGACTATTATTCCTATAGAAATTTATATCTTCGCGATTTTCCAAATAAAAAGGGAGGGGGTCTGGACCCCCTGTACCCCTCTGGATCTGCGCATGATAACTGTCTTTACTGCAGGCAGGGTAAATTTACAGCTTTTTCAACTTTTGACTAGCATAGTGATGTTTGTTTTGTTTGATTTGATTCTTTACGTCCCATCAACAATCTTTCTGTTATATAGGGATGGTTCTTCCTGGGTTGAACCAGTACTAAGCTAGGATAAATGTGTCTTGCTCAAGGACCACAACACAGTGACGCCCGTGAGGCTCGAACCCGCGGCCCTTCGGTCTCGAGTCAAGCACTCTACCACTGAGCCACTGCGTTCCCTAGCATAGTGATGTGATGTCAGTGTCTATGTAATACTCATCAGAGGTGTTATACAATTGATGCATTCTTTTGAGGTTAACAGTATTACATATGAGCGACGACATGTGGTTTCCAACAATGTGGCATTTTGATAAGTATAGACTCAGATGAGCCTGTACAGTCTCATTTTAAGCTTAGTAACTCCAAATGATGATCAGTCAGTAGCCTAACACTCATATAATATTCACGCGACTAGCAAAGGCTCTGATCAGACTGCGCGTATACACAGGCTGATATTAGGCTTTGCTGGTGGCACATACCACATTGTTGGAAATCTCATGTCGCGGCTCAATTATATTCGTAGGTCTTTATTTGTTGACGTCAGTATAGTTTTAAAACATTACCTCCGGTCCTCCAACTATTTCATCTAGCTGACAGCATTGTTTCTCCGTACTTGAATCCATATGTGATGTAGCCTCAGGTATACTAAACACATCCTAAATGATAAAATAATATAAGCCGTGACATGTGATTTCCAACAATGTGGCATTTTGACATGCGTAGACTCACGTGGGCCTGTGCAGCTTCCTTTTAAGTTTAGAAATTCCTAATGGTGTTCGGTCAGTAGCTTAACAGTCATAGAATATTTAAGCGACTAGCAAAGGCTCTGATCAGACTGCACGTATGCGTAGGCTGATCTATGGCTTTGTTGGTCGCACATACCACATTGTTGGAAATCTCATGTTGCGGCTCATATATTATATGCAAGTCAATTAAATACTGTACAGTATAGGTGATTAAAATGTATTTTTGAAAAGTTACATATACATATTTTCACAAGTGAAAACATAAGGAATTACTTCTTTACTGCACTAGCGGTGATAAGTGTATATTTGAATTATATCAGTAATTTGCATTTGACAAAAAAAAAAAAACGATTTTGGTTTTCAATTTGACTTTAAATCTATTTTATATTTATTATAATATAAAAAAGATGAAACATATAATTATACTCAACAAAAGATAAGGAAATTGTGTTTGATGCGCTGTGACAAAACATCTAAATATTTAAATACATTTGAATTTCACAGTGCCATTATGTGTCCATTTTGCTTTAGATGGATGCTTTATTTGGGTGTGTAGCACCTATAGCGGATTAAAAGATCAATGTCAAAGTTGACTGGTCTTTACGACATTTTTCGCAAAATTTCAATATTTGGATCAAACATGAGTTTTAAAACATGAATACGTGTTTGTAAAGTTTCGGTTTTCTTTGGTTCCATGGTTTTCTGAGATTTCTTGATTTTTGTTGTTGAGTATATATGAAGTAAACTATTTCCCATTGAAAAGTAATAAAGAGTAAGTGAGTATGATCAGGAAATACCACAATTATACACTGCAGACCTACCTACACCACAAGGAAGGGTCACGTAACACAAACAGCTACAAGTCATCAGGAAGACAATTAAAGTAAGGCAACCAGCTCATGTGAAGCGCCTGAGCTGGGTATTTTCTGTGCATAAACGTTCTCTTTAAATAAGTTTGTCTGATCAGTTTACAAGGTCTCGAGAAAACGCTGAAAATAAGTCACTTTTAGGAACCGATTCAATCAAAAACATTTATTTTCGAACAAAAATGTATCGAAAAGTCATTATACAGCCCAATTAATAAATCATACGAATTTATAGTGACAGTATTGAACTTACTGATGCGATAAGTATCGAAATCTCGTATGCTCTTCCAGATGCTGTATCCTTAAAACCAATGAGCCGTGACATGTGATTTCCAACAATTTGGCATTTTGACAAGTGTAGACTCAGACAAGCCTGTACAGCCCCTTTTTTGAGCTTAGAAACGCCAAATGATGTTCGGTCAGTAGCATAATACCCATAGAATATTCATGCGACTAGCAAAGGCTCTGCTCAGACTGCGCGTATGCGCAGGCTGATTTGAGACTTTGCTGATCGCACATACCACGTGTCGCGGCTCAATTTTAAAAGACGAAAATTAAAATATACACGTCAGCCCTTTTGTAGGATTTTAGTAAAATTGACTTGTGTGTGATCTGTGACTTTTCACTTTTTCGGATCGTATTTACGAACTTGTTTTAGAATCGTCAAATGATCAGTATTTTGCTCAAATGTAAAGAAGTGTGTTTGTTGAAACAGATCAGTTTATACATAAATTGACAATTCTGAAACTTATTAACTGAGAATTTTGCCAAGTATGCAAATATTGATAATGAAGCAAACAGCTTAGCTATATAGTGAAGACTATTTAGGGCATAGGTCCAGTGCACCTAAAACTGCGTTTTTTTCTTACCCATCAATTTAAACATGTGTTTTGGGTGGTCAAAAGAACCATCTCATTGAGACGGCTCTTTTGAGTACCCACAACATATGTTTTGATTGAGAAATAAGAAAAATAATTTTCCAGTACGCACTCTATCTGGAGGCCTGTTTGAGTCATTCTAAAACAATAGATTACAACAGCACCTGAGTTTTTCATGAACTACAGTAGATGACTAATATAAAATAGCTGTTATATTTTGACTGGAGTTCTTTTCTTTCTTGCAGTTGTAGCTTACCTTTAACTGTTCATACAATGACATGTCCACCTTCAAACCCTGGAGCTTAGATCTTGCACCTTGTTTCCAATAAACAGTTCCAATTGCCTGAAAAAGTATGTTCATGAGCAAAACTTACAAGTAAATTATGTTGATTTTTAAGCCAGTTCATCAGATTTAGATGCTTATATTATCGAATATGCTTAAATACATTCTTACAACATGCATATTTTACTATCTAGTGGGGCTAGAGGAGACCTAAAAGTTTACTTGAGTCTTCATCTAAGTATTTATGTTCTACGTGCGAGCAAAGACTGTTCACCTGAACCTTTGATGCGCGCATGTGCATAGTGGACCAACGGTGCACAGTGGACCAACGCACGATCTGTCAAATCGGAAGCTGCTGTCGCTGGCAAAATAATTGTTTGTGGTCGTGTTCCTTGGCTATACTGGCCGGGCGAGTTTATGTTTTTTGTGGTTTTATGTCCAGGAGCACCCGAAGGCTCAATCGGCTGTGGTTCTGGTTTTAAAGCGTCACAGAAGACGGGGCAACAGCCTAAAAGTCTCATCCGACAGATTGTGAGAAGCCAGGAATCGAACACATAGCTAAACAAAAATGTATTCTTTTCAAAAGGTAAAAGAAATTGATTTTCATATACGATTTAATTTGGAACTAGAAACCACTGATTTCCTGTACAGAAAAACGGCTAGTGCACTACTGACTACTATTTTGACACATTTGTCATAACCAACATTTCCCTTATCTTCAGTTAATACAATTGATGGTTTTTTAAAAAAAATATTTGTCCACAATGAATCGATATGATTTACCGTTGGGCTGGGTTTGGGATTTGATTGCATCAAATCATGTCATTAGTCTTCTTATTATTCTGCAAAGTGATAAAAAAGAGCAATGATCTGAACTGTTTCAATTAGAAACCCAGTCCCTAACATCAAACGCAAAAGAAATTGATACGTAAACCTATCAATAAACAAAGGCAAGCCAGTAGCTCCTTCCCATAAACGTGGTGACTCACTCATCTAAATCAAACAAAATTGTAGTCACATACTTTTTTATACTGGTTGCATTACGTTTACTTAATAGATTATTCTAATGACTTGTGGTGAGGTGAAATGTTATTGAACATTCTAACACACCTCGCCTATAGAGTCAATGTTAAAAAAGTGTGATATATCAAACAACAATTCACTGCTGGAGCTGATCTATTTTTTAAGTAAACTTAATATTCACCGACGCGAAGCTGATGTCAATAAGACTACGTTAACTGTTTAATAATACTTCATGTCTAACGAAACATAAGTGAATTTTTTTTATTATATTCATGATAAACATAAATATTGCATTTCATGTTATTTAGACGTTACACCCATTAACGATTCATTAACGATCTGCCTCTTTTCCTGAATTATTGTTATTCTGATTTCTTTGCTGATGATGCTACCATTCATACAAATAGTAAAATGTTAAAAACCATTGAAGAGAGTCCTCAATTTGATGCCAACTCTGCAGAAGTCTGGTGCAAACAAAATAAAATGTATATAAATTTTGACAAAACAACATATATGGTTCTAGGTACCAGATATAAATTACAAGATGCACAATTCTTAAGCCTCATAGTATGAGGCTTAAGAATTGTTATAAATTGATAACCATGATGGCAAACATGTGTCTCAACAAAAATTACTGGGCTTACGTATTAATGACAAATTATCTTTTACAGCCCACATCGATAAACTACGTCCTGCAATTTAATCAAAACATCACTTCTACGGCAACTGTCAACATATGTAAGTATTGAGGTCCAAAAGAAATTTTATCAGGAATATATACAACCACTTATTGACTACGGATCCATAACATGGAAAGAGACATCTTTAGTTAACTTAGAAATAGTATTAAAACTTCAAAAACGGGCAGCCTGCATTTATTAAATGCAGACTTCTCTACTCCTTCAAAAGATATGTTTGATCTTCTGAAATGGATGCCAATACACAAGCGTTTACTCTATTACAATGCTACTCTAACGTATAAAGCTCTAAACGGTCTTACCCCTGAATATATCACACATATGAAAACACCAAATTCTCAGGTTCATGATCAAACACTTAGATCATTGGTCGACGGCACATTAATGGTACCAAGGTCGCGTAACTCTTTGTACGATAAATCATTCTCAGTTTCAGCACCAAAATACTAGAATTCACTTCCTTCTTATATCAAAAATGCACCTTCTCTGTCTAGCTTTCAGACACATTTAAAAGATAAACTTATGCATTTTACTTAACAAGTATAAGATGCTTCTCGTAGAAAATGCTTTAAATTTAAGTTTTCCCCATTTTTGTTCCAAGTTTTATGCGCCAATCAGATACCTTCACCAGATCTTACCTGAATCAGGGTAATATCATATTGGGATGAACTTGTTTATTGAAGACTGAAAGGCTATGTCTGCATAAGGCATGTTTTATTTATTTGATGTTTGTATATATGTATATAGTTAATTAATGTCTTTTATGGAGGGTCACATGGTAGAATGGCTGATAGGCTAAATGTGTTTACCCTCTGAAAACATTGTTGATAATAACAATTGACATTACAACACAACCATGAGTCATTACTTGACGATGCACATGACGTCACTTCAGAAAAAAACGTGATATTTCTTCATGCCATATGGTTTGTAACTGGCTAAAAATTGTTGCAGATTTGTTTTTGTTTTGTTATGAGAGAGACTTCATGTTGTCTCTTTCTGATTGTAATCAAGCAGATGTTGTCGAAGCATTTAACTCTACCTCAAGATATCTAGATGACTTGCTTAATATTGATAATCCTTATTTTAAACAAATGATAAGTCAGATATATCCCACTAAACTCCATATAAATAAGGCTAATTCCTCAGATACTGAAGCCCCCTTTTTGGACTTGGACTTGTCCATTACTAATAGTTAATTTTCCATTTCTTGATGATATAAACAATTCGCAACTTATTCCTTTTGCGAGAGTATGCTCTAATGTTGATGACTTCAACAACAAAAACAATTTTTTTGACTTCTAAATTATTAAAACAAGGTTATAGATACCATAAAAAACTAAAGCTTTTTTCTAAATTTTATTACAGACACTCAGAGTTGATTGTAAAATACAATATTTGTTTAAAAACTCTTTGCAACAAGGCATATCAGAACCTGTATTTAAGGTGGTTTAGTTTATAATTTTAAAAGAATAGTTGGAAAGCCTAGTTTTAGTGATCGATTAAAAAAAGTAAACGTTATAAAAGAGTGGAATATAAAATGGATATCATGCGACAGTCTGCATGCCTGGTTGTAAACCCTATCACGGTTTATAGCTATGGTTTCCTCTTTAATTGCACGACGGTGGTCAGGCCTCAGACTCAATGCCGGCCCTGACATAAAGCTTTAATCCGTTGGTTGGTGCCAGATGCTTGTCCTTGGCTGGGCCGAACGTAGCCCAGCTTGAGGTTTTCTTTAGCTCTGACTATATGTGAGCCATGAGCCCTTATCTTTGTTTCATCATAGTGTGTTAATTTGATTAGATTGTTTCTCTGTGATGGTACATTACCTTAGTTAGGAAGCCTCCATGTGAGCTAAACAATTTTTGTGTATTAACATCAACAGAATCTAGGGCGAAGATTTGGCGCCAGTAAATGAACTTAAGCCCCCCCCCTCCCTGTTGCTTAGGCTGCTGTCGTTCTAAGGCGGTGGTTCTTTTGTTGTTGATGAATCGTTTTATCTTCCTCGTTGGGGCTCTGTGTTGGTCTTTGTTTTGGTATACATTACTTTATGTCTATTATAGTTTTGCAATCATCTTGACGAGGAAGAGTGAGCTGGCTGCTTTGCTTTTATTGTCTTTTGGATGTTTCGTTACTGTAAATGTCCTGTAGCTCTTCCTCACTGTGTCGTGGGTTGTTCTGCAATTTGTGATTATGGTATTTCCTGATCACACTCACTTACATTTCTATATGATATGAAGTTTTGTCGTATGCATGTGACCGCCTTCTGAAGTAATGAGACGGTTCGTCTCAATATCGCTCTACGATAACACTTAGCATGAAATCATAGTGACATTCATGTCACGAATCAGCAGCTCTTTAATAGGCCTACTCCGGCTAGAGCTGATAAGCCATGTAAAAAAGGTAAACAATCTCGCCTGCGGTACAAATTTTTTCAGCTGCAGAGCCAATATACACTAGCTGACATGGGGTTAGATTAAGGTTAATTGATAAAATTACATATTTTGACCCATTTTTAGGGTGAAAGTGCAATATATTTTCCAACACATTAACATTCTTTCATTAGTAGTTTAACTCTTCGCATGCTGGGTAATTTTTATGTCTGCTGACTTCTTTCAAATTTAATATTTTTTTTAAAAAAAATTCAGGAACCAAATCAAAGTGTCAAACGGGCAAACAGGTTAGATTAGACCAGGACCGAGATTCTGTCGGTCCTGATCTGGGCACAAACTGTTTGCAAACGTTATCAGCAGACGACAAAAGTTGCCGCTGGCAAGGAAATAGTTGCATTTGCAAATGAGGTACAAAAATGTTTTCCTTGGAACATGTAATAGTAACGTCAGTCATAAGTCACAAATGCAGAGAGGTTGTTTCTATCCATTTCCTAAACCTAGTGTAGATTTCGATAGACACAAGGCATGGATAAACTCATAAAGGCATGTGAAAGACCCCATGAATAACTAAATGAGATGATAGGTCAGCATCATTTTAGTGTGCTCAAATAATGTTAAGCATTTTAATATTTAAACCCTTAATGCATTTTCTGAATTTACTTTTTTATCCTAAAATGTTGTCTGCTCTATACGTCTGCTGCATATATCCAAGCGCACTTCAGACTTGTTTTTATTGTAAGCAATCTGATTTTGGCCCATGTTGTGCTACCTAAGAATGCAAAATAGATAGGGGAAATTAACTGACACAATGTGGCACCAAATGTTTAATAAATGAATAAACAAATAAAATAAGTAAATAAATCAGCCAGTCAGACTGCCACATGTATCTAATCTGATTGTTATTGAGCAGCCAGGCTCCAGCGAGACTGTGTAGATGTGCATTGTCCTCTGAGCCTTCACTGATTTCCTTTGTGAAAAGTACCAAAAATCTTATTCTCCGATCAAATAGATAAGTGAACACACATACAACTGTTTATTTAGCAACTTTCACTGTAGAAGACATGGCAGAAATTCTAAACAAAAATTATTGTTGTCTGACTGGACATTTCGTCCACCCATGGTCAAGTGACTTATCTATATTGTCACCTGTTGGCATTTTTGATATCTATAATTATCTGATTCTAGGCTATTTCAGTGTTGTTAAGTTAACAGTTCGCACACACTCATCAATGTTCACTAAATATAACTTTTCTTTCTTTCAAAAACTGCTGCAAATCTTTAACATTCTTGCTCTGAAAATTATTACACCTCATCTTCACTAATTAACCTTAAAATTTACAGTTTATTCAATGATTACACATCAAGGTCAGACTATTTCTATAGAGAATACACTGTGATTTACCTAGCAAACTCGAGAGTTTGTACCGCAGCAGCTGATTTTGTAATCTAATACACCAGCTGGAAGCACTACCGGATAAGCCCTATTGCAAACCTGGTTGTCTCCTCCAATAGCGAGAACTTTTTCAAAGGGGAACTTCGCCTCAGCCATTCTGTCTAGCAGCATGTCTAATGCCTTGACCATCATCGCTGTTGGTACAGTGATCGTCAGTTGATCGGCGTGAACATGGACACCTCCAACAGTTCTGTAATGAAGAAACACATACTAGTAACAGGGTATAACCTGATTAGAAGAAGTCATTTTATCCTTACCAATAAAAGATCATTAAAAGCATGTGCGTCCAGAAAGTGATGTCAGAGGGGTCCAATTTGACGGTTTTTTTGTTTTTTAGTTGATGAGTGGGAGGGATGACCCAAATAGTACTGCCGGTGGGCCAGCATAGACCCGCCAACGAAACGCCATTTAAATAACATACCATTTAAACGGCGTTTCGCTGGCGTGCCGATGATGGCACAACATGGCAGTTTTGTGATTTTTAGTATTGCTAAGAAACCCTATAGTTTTGTTATTTTTCAGGGGGGGGGGCGGTGTCAGGACCCCCTGCCCCCTCTGGATCCGCATATGAAACGCAGTTTTATCTTTACCAATAACAGATCATTGAAATACATGCAGAACTGTTTGTTCTATATGAATGGAGTATTCGCATAAAATATATATGATTTATGGCCACAATCTGCGAATATATAATTTTATAATTGAAGTAATTTAGTTTTCATTTAATATCTTTATCACACAGTACAAAGGTGATGTAAACTTGACACAGGAGAGAACACGATGCTGAGTCAACTCCTCTTCATATAGTCTCCCTGTAAAGATCCAGCTAACATTTGGGCCTCGACGCGAGAAAACCTGTCTTCGGGGGTTTGCGAACAAAAAAGGCAGATCCGCACAGTCTGGTCAGCGCCTTTATTTTTCGCTTTTTGAAAAAAATAATTTCTAAACTTGCTACAAGCGAAATCTCGGCTTTCTAGCTGGGAATGCTTGTTTGAATCTCACTTTGTCGGAAACCCCGAAGACAGGTTTTGCCGCGACGTAGCCCATTTAACGTGAGAAAACAACGTTGTGCACATTGATTTGACATCAAACCGGTACGACGTTATTTTGACGTTTTGTAGCTACCGTGGAAAAAAATTACTACAATAGCAGCAATCTACTGATATAATATAGAACATGATAGTATAACCCTCAGAGACGTCGACATTGACAATTGCAGTATGTCTTAGAATCGTGTTGGTACCAGACAGTGTACACCTTACATACTTTTTGTTGTCCTTCCATATGTTTATATTTACTGTCAATGTACCTGTTTTCAAAAGATTCATTTGTATGCTTGTGAAATGCTTAAATACAAGAGGTTAATCAAAAAGCATTTAAATTTTCTCATGATGGATTTCTCATGAGCGGTGCTAATTAATATAAGAGAGGTTCCACCATACGCATTTTGCTCACACGGAGTGGGTCAGAAGATCCCTGAATGTAGGAAGGACACTGTGTAAAGGATCGCTGCCTTAATCAGTACTCACCCAAACTCTGGAAGGTCCTCGTCATAGGAGACATTTTCTTCATATACAACACATAGATTCTCGTCAACAGCGATTATTTTACCCTGTCAAGTACATATAAGAGGGTATGAAAGGCAGGATATCAGCTACATGCATGTAACATGTGCTTTTGGTCTAACAAAAATACTTGAAATAAGATAAACGGTATTTCTTATCCGATAAGAAGCGACACTTATCATTTTTATTAAAGCTGTCGTAGTTTTTTACTGAAAAAATATATAAATAAATGTATTTTATACAATTAGTGTATCAGAACTATCAGAGATCGATGATTATAATTTCCAAATTACATCTTAAGATATACTTTTTTTTTTATCTAAGATAGCAAATGTAGACCCTGATAAGATGCCTCCATTTGGCATCTGGATCTATGTTTTTTTTCCAAATGTATGTGCAGTATCAACAGATTCCCAGATCAAATGGCTACTAACATTAACAAACAGCATACAATGTGTAGGAGGATGGGAGGAGGGTGGAATGGGTGTGTTTTGGCGTAGAATTATACCGGGACTGACCAGGTAAATCCAGACCAGGTCATGGACCAGGGTAAAGTTGCGTGTGGATAACACTGGATTACTTGTCAGTGTATGAGAAAGAGGATGGCCTTCATATATCACTCCCCTTTCAGATTTTGGTCACCCTTTTTGATTTTATCAAATATAAATTATGTGCATGGTGTAGAGGCTTTTGGGTGGCGACAATTCGAAACCCACAGTGTGGCTGAGTGTCACGAGAAGACTCAGATCAGCCAAGGCACCAGCTTAATCTGACCAGAGTCTTCGTTGTTCTCATGAAGAAAGCTTGGGTCCTTACTTACCCACTGAGCGCACAGCGATGAATCTGATCAGACTGGAGGAATGCCCAGGCTTATCTGACCCTTCGCTAGGGGCTAACGCATCTTGTTGGCTTTGTCATTTCATGGCTCATATTTGATTTTGCCAATCCCCAACCGCATATGAAAATGATGGTTGAAATCTATGTGAGCCGCGACATGAGATTTCTATCAATGTGGCATTTTGACAAGTGTAAACACAGATGCCTCTGTGCAGCCTTCTTTAAGCTTAGAAACTCCAAATGATATTCGGACGGTAGCTTAACAGTCATAAAATAGTCAAGCGACCAGCAAATGCTCAGATCAGACTGCGCGTATGCGCTGGCTGATCTGAGTCTTTACTGGTCGCACATACCACATTGTTGGAAATCTCATGTTATGGCTCATGTGATGTCCGTGAAACTGCAATTTGTATGTTGTAGTTCAGACAATATTTCCAAACAGGAGTCAGCGGAAGAAATTTTAATACTGATTTCATATGCGAGCAGCACATGCACAGGTAAACGCAGTCTCGCCAGATCATTCACTGGACGCATACACAGAAGTCAGAGAAGAGGCGTAGGGGAAGTTTCAGTCTAAAATCTAGGCCTCTAGATCCACTATATGTTTAAAGCTGCATACTCTGTAAATATGAACATTTTTCGAAAAAAAATATTTTCTTTTTAAATCATTTGTAAAAGTTGAATTAAGTTATGTTTTCACAATAAATCTGTTCACTAGAGCGGAAAACTGCACGGAAAAGTGAATTATCTTATAAAACAGGTGTGTTTTACTCGTGTCGATAATTATTTGCGTCCCTCCAATAATTATAGACAGTTGAATTTAACATAAATGCTGTTGTTTCGATACTGATAATTTGTTAAGATTTACGAAATTGGTAAAATGTATACCTGAATTTTAGTTTTTTTACTGTGTTCTTGAAAAATAGAAACATTAGTTCAAAAATTAAAAGATCAAAAGTTACAGACTATGCAGCTTTAAAGAGTAACTTTATGATATGCGAAATGTAACAAAATATCATGTGTCGACCGGTGACATACGACACAATGACAAATAGACCGTAAAACGCTTAATAGTATTATACATAAATAAACTAAGGTACCTTTTGGGTGCTAAAATCTATTCCTAGATACAGATGTTTACTGTCTTCCATTATGGTTATGTATTAACTGCACTAAACCTATACTGGTATCCGCATTTGAATGTAGTAATCCCTTTCCACACGCATACACAAGTAAAGATAGGAGTCAAGATCATCTTTTAACAGTTGACATAGTTTTTTAGTGAAGGGATAAGATATAGCTTTAATAAAAAGGCTCGAGAAAGATATACTGTTGCATTTCCCGACATATTGTGGCTGTTAGTGTTCTGTGACTTCCTCGCGGTGCCATGGGATGGTCTGTGGTATGATTGTGGTATTTCCTGATCATACTCACTTACATTGCTTAAAGCCAGTGATATCAAATGTAGTCTTAATGACCGCACAGAACGCCACCAACAATTACTTTATACATGTATTTTAAATATAGTGGGGCCCCCAGGGGGTTTTGGGATCTGGGGAGAATGGCTATTTATTTTCAGGGAGCTGGGGAGCATTGGTAATTATTATAGGGGAGGTAGGGAGCAAGCTCATAATTTTGGGGATTAAGAGAGCCTTGCCAAAAAGCAAAAATAAATAAGGAAAAGCCTCCATTTTTGTTTGATTCTTTAAAATATTCTTCTGCCTCTGGGGGCTAGCCCCCAGACCCCCCTTGTAAATTCCAAAGGTATTTATTTCGTATCAACATTCTCATCTAGATTTATCTGTGAGAGAAATATGGCAATTCTGTTTTCTGGTTGTTGTTTTTTTCTTAAAATTGTTTAATTTAAGGTTGATAATAACATACTTTGGGAACGCCCCAGATTGCACCAGATCACACCCTATTCTGTCAAAAGTTTTCCGGGGGAGCATGCCCCCCACCCCCTAGCAACAGTGTGACTACACAATGTTAGGGGGCCACCTACACACATGCTTTGTTATTAGCTTTTTAGGTAAGTAGCCCTTTTTAAAAAGGAACTTTTGAAGAATGCTTATCAGATATATACTTGATTTAACTGAAGTTAAACAAGCGTGTAGGCACTAATAGCAATTGTAGAAAAGACGCTTTATAGTTAAATGCTTTCAAAAGTGTCTAGAAAAATCTAGTTTAAGCTGGTGGAAAAAATCAGCCCCTGTACTCAAAAAGAAAAACGAATGGTATCTCTCTAAACCTCCAAGCCTACTCTACCAGGTACAGCAACAACATTTTAAGGATGGCCTCATACTTTGAGCCATATAATGCATTTCATTGAAATTAATTATATGTCATGCATTCCATGGCTTTTAAATGTCATGTATTCCATGGCATAGACCCGTCTTTGCATGTATAAGACAAAATATTAAGTGATCATTAAGTCATGCGCTCTTATATAGCTTCATAGTTTTTAAAGACATATGCGGCTATTTCCAATGCGCACCTTTCCCGCGTCTGCAAACGGGGAAAGTTGTCTGGGTCCTGTCTTTCGACCCTTAACGGATTCGGATCAACACAGCTTCCGATATTCTAATGTCATATCCGTGTTCCGACATTTTCTTCACAAAATAACTAATTAAAGTGTGTTCGAAATATCTATTGACATCTTTTCAGAAGTGATCGTCTCAGCACTAAAGACAGATAAATGTAGCTCAGTCGAAATCAAACGACGTACACAATAACCCTGGTTACGAATACGATAATGGCCGAGTCTATACTATTTGTATGGTTATTTCGAGCGGCGCACGACCTGACCTCGTGGCCTAGTGGTTAGCGTGTCTGGCTACAAAGCCAGAGGACCAGGATCGATTCCCGGATACGCATATATTTTCAGTGTGTTTTTTCTTTCTTTTTTAACATTTTAATGCTAAATTACTTCATAAACTAGTAAAATGGCATCATCAAAACGACCGAAATGGTCGTCCCCCGACTTTTTATATTGAATTACGCATGAAACCTATGGGGGTGGGGTTAAATTTGGCCCTCTAGAAAGAGAATTAGTTCGGTGACCCCAGATTTTTATTCTTTTTTCTGAAAGGTATTATAATAGTCCATGAATTAAAAATAAATTTTCAAGATTTTCAATGTCAGATTTTTTAATACATGATTTATTCTAAAAACAAATTCCATTTTTCGACGAATTGCCAAAATATATCATGCAATAACTTGCCACAGCATGGGATAACAAGTAAACATGCACATTTTCTTAAAAGTCTGAGGTCATGGGCAGTAATTTAAGTTAACAGAAAGAAGCTGGCTGAAGATTACAACCGTTTTAGCTCGATAATTAGGACTAGTGTTATTATTTTATATTTCTAGAAAATTGGTCAAATGCTGTTAACTTCAATATGAGATTCTGAAAAAATAAGCACGGTGACATATCCTTTTTATTTCATAAATGGATAGCCCATGCATAAAACAAACTGTATGCAAAGTATTGAAAATATTTCAATGTGGGAAGTATTTAGTAGCATATGTCCTTAAGTATGTGATTTTAATCCTACGGAAAGTTTAATACATTTTAGGGAGAATTCGCTTATATTTTGGGGAATTTGGGGAGATGCTGAACTATTTTTAGGGATTTGGGGAGCGAAGGCAAATACTTTTAAGGAGAGGAGGCAATTATTTGCAGGGAGACGGGGAGATCAATGCATTATTTTCAGGGATCAAGGGAGCACAGACCCCCCCCCCCCCCTGGGGGCCTCTATAGTCCATAAGATTTCTTTTATATTTAGAATGCGTTATTCTCAATTAGACGTTTCAACTAATAGGTCATCCGACCTCCGATCGTGAGGCTGCGGTCTTACGTTAACGCCTTGTACGTCAATACAGTGTTTCCAGCTATACGGCTAATTTCCCATGCGTACCTTACTTAGAAATCAATTGAGAATACGAATTCGGACCAATACAAATACTTTTATGTTAGATACATTCCAACATTTTCTAAAGTAACTAAAATGTGTCCAGTTCCAAGACAGAGAGATAGCGAAAGTAAGCCACGTACACAATATCCATGTTTCATATCCAGTTACAAATATGAAAGTGGCCGAATCTCGGATGTATGATGATTGCGAGCCGCGAACGACATGGCCTCCTGGCCTAGTAGTCCATTGGCCAGGAGGGGTCATCATGCACCCCCTAAGGGCTCTCTGGCAGTGGTATAATATTGTTCAGGAGACATCCCTGATTCAGAAGAATCAAGATGTTAACACTCAATATCTTTGGTCACACCCGCCATTTTGGATGGTTTCAAGATGGCCGCAATGAAAAAAGACAAAATGCCTGTATAGTGTAATATCAGCCTCCTACCATCTGTTATGCTTACTTTTATGAGCGGACCAGCTATATTTAAGATCCTCAACTCCATTTATGATATATATAGCTAAACATTAGGTCTTAACATACATTATTCAATATGGTGGCCAATTTGATATACAAATTTCGGATATTTTCGTTAAACTTAAAAAGTTTCCATGATTTTTTTCAATACAATTGATTTATGTTACAAGTTTCAGTCATTATTAATTTTGGATTATATATTCTACTGTCAGTATTTCTTTAGTCATGGAGTATATTTTACAAAGTCATCATCTTCATAATAATGTATAGCTGCATACAAGGTTACCACACACATTTTAATTTATAGACACCTTTTCCTGTATGTAAACACAACTACACTTCTGTAAGTATCTTTCTCGCTGATATTGAAATGAAGTTTACTTGGTTATCTTCAGAATCATCACTTATTGCAGCATACATTTTTGAAGGTATATTTGGGTCCTTAACGTGTAACATACGTTTCATTTGACATCATATTAAACAAAATAAACATGATGAGACTGAGTATCAAATAACCTTTTCAGAATCGGTACTATGTTTTATTTTCAATTGGGTCTATATTTTGCATTTACTTAATAGAAAATTGATTTTGGTCTTCACAAACTGCAAGTTTTTTTTTCTATTTTGTATAATGTGCCAGTATTTGTACTTTAGACATAGTAGCACACTGTAAAATGCACATCGGAAAGGCCACTTTAATATTATAAAACATGAAATTCAGCTGCAAATTGTAACAAAAATGATAAATGTTTGTAACTTATTCAGGCTTGAGACATTCCCATATGCTAAAAGCACAATCAGCTGAGACATGTCGCAAATTAAGGAGTGGCACATAACATTAGTGACATACCTGTATATATAATACCAACACATTTTTTTAATTCAATGACTTTTGTTATCAGCATGGGACTCTTCACCAATCTTTAGAGTTTCAAAAATCTTACACAGAAGCCTCATCAAATTGCTGCTATATCAAACTTTGATTGCAGATATTTCCCCAGATATTAAAGTATAACTGTATTCACAGTGTAGGACCGGAAGTGTACGGTATTTGTGCTTGTACATTCTTTTGAGATTGTACATCGACGGATAAGTTATTTGTGCAATGAAGCGAGGGGTAGGTTGACAAGAAGTTTCTCTTTTTTCAAACGCCTTTCATTCTAAGTGGAATTCTGGTGGATGGAAATTAGGTTACACAGGCTGAGCTATCGATTTCCACTATTCGATTTTTTTCATTAAATCCGAAAGTTTCACAAAACAACGAAAATCACGCTATCACCTGGTTTCGTCCGAGTTTCAGTGTCTTTGCAAGCTCGATATCTTCAACCAGACATTTGTTTATTTCAGTTTTTCACTATTTTTCACATTTTTAGTAATCTGTAAACTTAGTTTATAGGCTTGTTTATCGATGCATACAATAAAACTGTCATGGGAGGGGTTTTTGTTTGCACTGTTTAATTCCATATTTGTACGGTTATTTGAACGGCAATTACAAAAATTAGCATTGAAACCGATGACCTACTTAGCATTTTTACCTCATTGTGAGAATAAACTCACATACACTTGATAGTGCCGTTCATTTTTATTGCTGTTTTTTGTTCTTGACATATAAAGTTTCAAAAGGATACTCGATAACATCTCAAAAACGGCGTCTATTTTATGTCAGATGTTTTCACAATTCTTATGTTGACATGATTAAAGTCTTTTCGTTGCGAAACCGTGACTTTGAATAACATGTACATGCACCTGAAATGTCCCCGAGTCATTACGCAAACAATGCCGATACTTTATTTCACAGAAAAATAATCAAAACTGACAAAAACTACAAATCTGCTTACCGTTTCCAAGCGACCGCCTTGCACAAATAACTTATCCGTCGATGTACAATCTCAAAAGAATGTACAAGCACAAATACCGTACACTTCCGGTCCTACACTGTGGTATTTAGGAACAAAAAATAAGTAATATATATTAATATATTCTGAATGTTTAATTTATGATTTACTGTTGTTTAACTATATTTTATAGCCACATAAACACAATAATGAAAATGACTTAAAACTTTCATTTTAATGTATTTTATTTCCTAATTGTAAAATGTATAACATACATAACATGCAATATTGTATGATTTCTGCTTGAAATTAATGTAAATTTATTCTTCTCACAACCGACTTTGATACATTTAAATGTTTAATGTTTAGTCCTATCAACATTTTGAATGTTTGAACCTAAAATAAGTATTTAGGCAAAACCTAGAAGTAATACGTAAAGTAGCCGATTTAGTAGCGAGTAATAACCAGATATCCCAAAGAAAATGTAGCTCCACGTTATCTTCTTTGAAAAGTAGAGACAAATGGCAGAAAGATATTTACTTGACTCCAAATGTCTATGTACCAGGTTGATTTGCCCTTCACTGCTCTTCTCCATTCTACACTACCATACCCTCCGCTCTGCTAGCTGAACCAATGCTGCACGTTCCTGCCCCAAAACAACCTACCCTATAGATGTCCTACATCTTATCCTTCCTTACACAGCATTGTGCTACAATATCTATCCTACGCCACCCCATCTTACCAATAACAACCATATCATACCCATGCTCATCACCAACTCTACATGACCAAACCAATTCATTACCTTCTCCTATGTTTACCCCCACATTAACACCTTAACTTATACCCCGGCATCCAATTTAGGTTACCTTGCACCCCCCCAGGACAATTTTTCATGGGTGCCAAATTGTTCATTGGGACCCCCTGGATGGGAAACGAAGGTGTCCTCAAAAAAAATTTGGTTTGGGCTATGTGAAATTGCATGGTTTCTATGCCAACCCATAGCAAATTTGAGAAGGGGGGTCTGCCTATAAAATTACTCATACCTCAGCTGTTACTTATCCTAGACTACTAAACTTAATACCAAATTAAAGCTTAGACATATGCCTATTATCCCCTTGTTGCATATGGAAATTATCTAATTTGCATTTTCATAAATATTTATGAAAACATTAAAATGTGTTTCACGAATGGGGGTATACGTACAAGATCAATAATATCTCAGCTGCTTTTAGTCGTAGAGTACTAAAATTTGTACTAAAATAAGGCTAAGACATAGGCCTTTCATTCCATGGTCAAATATGCAACGTACCTTATTTGCATAATTTGCATATTCATGAATATTAATAAAAACGCTAAAAAATAAGGGAAAATCATTACAAATATAAATAGGCTGATTTCATCCCAATATTGTCATTGTTGCATGTTTTAATATAATCAATGTTACAATTTGACAGGTCCAATTATCAACTGGTCCTATATGAATCTTATCTCATTTGAATATTCATGAAAATGAATGAAAACTTAAAAAAATGAGGGAAAATCACGTAAAAACTATAAGCCTAGGGGAGGGGTTAAGGTACGATCCAGCCTGCACTCCTAGGGCCTTTTAAATTCATGCCAAATTGTTCAGTGGGACCCTCAGAATGTGAAATGAAGTTCTCCTCACAAGAAATTAGGTATGGGCTATGTGAAAATGCATAGTTTCCATGGCAACCGCTTATATGATTCTCGAGATTGGGGGGTAGGCCTACAAATTCAATCATATCTAGATTTCTACTTATTCTAGAGCACTAAAATGGGTGTCAAATTGAAGCTTAGACACATGTCCTTCTTCTTCTGGTCAGATTTGTAAATCATCTAATTTGCATATTTATGAATATTAATGAAAACCTACGAAAATGAAGTAAATCATAAAAAAAAACACATAAATGAACATATTTCAGCACAAAGGGGAAGGTTCAAAGGTCAACTATCATATTTGAGAAGTCAATTTCAAAGACTTTTATACCGAACTTTATGTTTGTTCTCAAAAATAAAAGAATGAGATTTTCATTATGTCGCCTGGGTCGTACTCAAGGGGTGGGAAAAAGGCCAAAATTCCAAAATTTTTAAATACACGTGAATTGTGTTGCCATGGAAACAAAATTGTGCATTCAAATGAAGGAACATAATACGTCTGAGGGTTGGTTTGTGTGTGCACTACTCTTTAAGCATTATTAGGCTGATAGTTTAGTGTTTTCTATTAATATTGTGTAAATACAAATGTGGGTGGGGTAAATTAAAGGACTTCAAGTGTGTTAAAATTTGATAAATTCTGAAATCAAACTACCACAGCATCTATAATTAGGGGTCAGTTGGTTTCTGTTCTTTGACACTGAATAGGTACATGTTAAATATATCAGAGGACAGTGAATAAAGCCTTGCTTTAACATTAATGTTTCCATAGCAACGCATAGTTTTAGATGCATCACAGCGTAAACGCACCCCTTTGACAGGTCGTATTATGTTGCCTAGCAACCGTTACAACAAGCCTACCAACAGAAATAGATTAGGTGATTGAATAGATGACATATAACTACAATGAAGTATTATCTAAATATATGTCCATTTTACTCGATTCAAATGTTATGAGGTAGGGCTCAGTTATTTTTGACTGACCCTTGTAATCTATAAAACAATAAAATCTTGTGTGATTCTAGATTTCATCGTCGAAAAATGTTTTGCTTGTATAGTTTAAGGATAATCATTTGGCCAATATGGCGTGGTGGCTAAAATCTGCGGGTGCTTTGAATTTTGAGCTGTAACAAGACCAATGTGCTCTTTTGCTCTGAATTTCAGAAATAATTATGAGAGTTACATAATAAAGTTTATATTTTTGTTGCTGAATGAAATAAAAACAAAAATTAATAAGGCAAATATTACCTTGAAGCCAATTTTTGCCTACCCGCTCTCCTATTTATCTCCATCATAAATGAAAGTTTTTTTACACGAACATGTAGTGTGATATGTAATCCAGCAAATCTAATTTATAAAATTTCCAAAATTTATTTCACAATGTCACTAATCCTGCTAACCTAACACTCATAAAATAGCCGGCCAGGCGTAATGTACATGTATATCAATATGTAAACAGGGCTACCAATCCACTTCTTTCATAGGAAAATGCAAAGAATACCTTTTTACTCCAAATAATATTTGCTTACAGATAATTATGAGCAGAAATTCCTATTATGAACAAGCAGAAGCCGATTTGTATAGGTTACGTTGGGTTCTGTCTTATTAGAGCGAGTCGTTATGCCGCGAAAAGCTAGCATGACCTCTGCATGGAAGAAAATACATGTCATGAAATAGTGCGGTCCCGTTGTCACTGAAAGAATGATAGTTTGAACCCAGGTAATTTAACGGATGGTCCTCTCTCTGTCTACCGGACTGTTATAGCTTTTGTTGTATATTTTGCTTATTCGTACCATTGTGACTATTATTTTTTTTAATTATTTGCATCGATGGAATGCCATAATCGTAGGTTACAGTCAACTAAACAAATAAGTTCGTACGAGGCGCGACAAACAGCGAAAAATGCGTGTTGCTATTTTTAAAAATATACATGCAAAGATTGGCCGCAGGGGCATGATTCTTTGCGTTCGTGGTACTTGATTGTATTGATTCCTGATCTTTGCACCCTTACTTACTTTGACTTTTCGTGGGCTTCCCGCAATCATGCACCCAAGAATCATCACTACCAGATAATTATAGTACTAGATTTTTTATAACATTCCTTGCCAAAAAAGATTCCTTTAACCGAACGCTTAACTGAGTTTAACTGACAGAACACATAACAATGCACATCTATCTTCAGCAACCATGAACCCCATACCCCCCCCCCCCCCCAATATTTTTAAATCTCGCGTTACTCATTCTTCACTTCGTCGTATATGTTTTTAAAGGATATTTCTTGTTGTTGCCTATTATACTCTCATTTTATAAGATGTTTCAAAAATCGGAGGGCCATTTCAGTAGCTCCTCTCTTATACCTTTAGACCGTCCGTGGCAAGATAAGTTTGTTGAAAGCCTGCTTAGGCTACGAAATAAACATATTAATATGAATACGTGATATACACTATACATATCACGATTAATTGGGAAGGGGGGGGACAAACTTTTTAAGTTGCTGGATGACAATAAAGTAAAACAAAAATCATGGCCAGTAACGAGCAAACCACCTACATACAGTCAATCCCCTGAAAAATGTATGTGTAAATACTGCCATACACTGAAAACACTAGAGAAAAAATTGAGCTGATACTAGTAATCCATTAACTTGTATTGATTTATACTATGAATAGAACATAAAAGATAAAAAAAATGTATTTAAAAAATAAAAGTGATGTTTAATAAAAAAAATGGTGGCTGCTCAGCTGTCATTTTTTTTTATACTAGCCTGGGGCATTTTTTTTATAGAATATGCACTCTAGATTGGGGCCAGGAGGCAAAGCCCTGGTTTGGAGCATTCACATGGCTTAAACAACATGTAGCTCCCAAGACACGCAATAATTTCATTGCCTTCGGAGTGTCATCTGGTGATAACCTTTGCAAACAGATTGGACCCAGATCAAGTCCGACAATATGCTGGGCCTAATCTGAATCCAATCCGTTTGACACTCAGATGGTATTCCTTTTAGAATTGTTTTGAAAAAGTGGATTTTGAAAGCAACAGCGAAAAACAACAACAACAAACAACAACAGCAAAAACAGCAGACGACAAAAAGTATCATAAAATTTCCATGGGGGGGGGGGAGGCAAAGAGTTAATATAAATACTATTTTACCAGTTTATTCTTCAGAAAATCAAAGTAAGTGGCTTAAGAAACTATGCTGGTTGCGCCGAGTTGTACGCACATGCGTTTTTGCGTACACGTAGGTACTCCCTTGCCAGCTCACACTACCCATTTACTGTATTGGTGCGCTGGCTGATTTTGGACTAAGAACAAGCAGATTAGTAGAAGTACACACCGCATCATGACAGTGATTGTATGGTGGAAATATAATAATACAGAAACATGGTTACAAGCAGCTCACACAAATGAAAAAAGAGCTATAATAGCAGAACTTTTAATGCTAATGATGCAACCAACATTGACCCAATGTGTCCAGTCTGATAGTCTCTGTCGACATTTGAAGTAAAATAAGACCTAAGACACAAAATAAGGTCCTTGTTCTGTAATGCACTATCCACTTTTGCAACCATCAGAGTTGCTTATCTCCAGTTGCTGTAGTGTGGCAGCTATTGTTTTTTTTGCCTCTGGTGGATTGGTCTGTGGTCTGTGATTGTGGTATTTACTGGTCATCCTCACTTGCATTCTGATACGACTGTGAAGATGTACAGGTAAGTAAGAATCAAATCAGGGAATGCAGACTCACATTGAGCAGACCTCTAGATAATAATGCGATTCATGCGCGGATCCAGGGATTATTGCCAGGGGGGTTCATGTCCAACTGCCAAAAAAACAGCCCTGACAATGTTTTTTTTTTAATTTTGCAGTCCTCAACTTATTTTACAGTTTTACAGTTTTACCATTATTTTCTAAGGTTTCAGAGGGGGTCCAACTTTTTCAAGGGGGATCCAACTTTTTCCAGGGGGGGGGGGGGAGAGTTCAAATACTAATTTCTATAGAAACCCATATAACTTGTGATTTTCCAGGGGGGTCCGGGCCCCCTATCCCCCTTCTAGATCCGCACATGCAATTTCACTACTTATTGTTCTTATTTCAGCTGTGGCTTCTCAAAAGATCCCTCTCAAGAAGTCGATTCATTTGAGCACCCAAACGTTTGGACTTATAGATACGAAAATATTCAAAGTTCTACGATGATAAAAAATGTGCCTATCTGTTATGTAATGCGACAGGGCCTCAAAACTGGAATTTAACCAGCAGTATAAAAGCACTGTAAAACTCACAAGCCACCTATGAGCCAGTACATGATATTATGGAATATTATGGAACCTATCGCATTATTGAGCAACGAAAGCTCAGTCAAGCCTGTGCATCTCTACCAAAAAGCTATGATATAGATAGTGACACAAGCGAATACGATGACACATGCACGACTCGAGACCCGCTTAGCCCTCACGCGGTTTTTGTATTTTTGTATTTCCCTATGAAGTAGAAAGATTAGTAGACGTAAGTGTACATACATTATTCGGTTATTGTGTCGGTGTGCCGCGGTCCCTGCGCGCGAGGCATATATGGCACACACCAGTTTTATGCACCCACTTTGGCTTCAAAAAAGGAATTCGGGCTGTATCCTGCCCTTATCCTACGCCTATCTGCGTTAAGTAAAGGTGTGGGGCATTAATTATTTTGAATTTTGGAAATGCTCTAAAACAGGTTTCAATCTTGTGGGGATTGACTTGACAATTATGTCTGCACAGTGGCACCCCAACTGTTTCTGAAAGTGTTGGAAGGGCAAGAAGTTTTGTTATCGTTTGTTTAAGTTTGCCGCTCCCCCTAATGGTGAGCTGTAAGTTGATGTATCAAGTGGTGACAGCATCCAGGTTCCACTCCGCACTTCCGTCCAGTTCTTGTATACATGTGCTCGCGGGCGGTGTTACTAAGACGCGGACATCAGTCTACGAAGCTAGCTTTCCCTAGGGCAAGCTTTTGGAAATAAAGTTTTGCTTCCTAAATTATATGTTTTTCTTTTTCAGTTGCAATTTTGTGGAGCGGGTGACGAGGAGTCGGTGTTCTTTTGTGATTGATGATCCCATGAGAGATCTCACTTGTTTGCTCCTTAAAATTTTGAACTCCATATCCAAAACATGGCCATTCGTCATTAGCTGGCCTATTGTTTAGGGGTTTTAAGCGGGGGATAAGGGGCTTATTCCTAGGGGGAAGGGCGCAGCTCGGGTGTGGTAAGACTCAGAACATGTGTGTGTGTTCTGAGTTCTCCCAGCATCCTATCTTGAAATTTTGCTTGAGGCTTCCAAAGAATAATATACCTTCCGGGTTTCTCGTGTGAAACCGTTATTGTATATTAACCTTAATTTGGCGGGGCATGTATAAGCATGGCCGTCACATACAGAGCAAGATGTGGGAAGGTTGAGGGTTTAGTTGTTAGTGTTTTAGTGGTTAATGGTTAGTTAAAAGTATTCTGGTGATGAGTTTTGCAGGTCTGTGAGAAGCGGAAGAGGTATTAATTAACCTCTCCCATCCCCTCGCTTCGCTGACAGGTTAGTAGTTAAGCATGACAAACGCGTCGCGACATTTACAAAATTCCAAATTCCAATCTTCATCTGTGTTGAGCATCCATCCTATCCGTTGAATCCTAACCTGTTGGTCCACAATCCATCCATCGTTGATATTGCAGCTGTGCCGTCACATCGACTGGCACACCAACAGAAAGACCGGCTCAGATGCAGTTGTATGCCCTGAAGAGATTTTGAGTTAACCAGTTTACCAATTCCAAATATCCAAGAAAGATCTGCCCTTAAGTTGCTCTAATACGCGCTATGGTTTGGTAGTTGTGGGTTGGGCATGTGTGTTTGTGGTGGCCGGGTATGGCCATTACCTGGACAATTTGTTATTTTAAGGGGTAATACGGTAAATGATGCTCGAACCCGCGATTTGCCAATTTGGGCTCATTTCTAAATTGGGCAGGGGTATAGGGGGGGGGGGGGTGACCGCGCTAAACTACTGCTGAAAGAGAAGGTTTATTAATTTCAAGTATCATGTACATGTAAAATAGCGCTTTCATGCGCAGTAGTAGTCCGCGAACGCGAATTTATGACAGTTTTGTAATTCATGTTACTCGTGTAACGTGCATCACGTGGATTTTCATAACGTAAATATTAATCTAGGTGCTTGCGGATTATTTTAATAGCACTCCGCAAGCACCTAGATTAATATTTACGTTATGAAAATCCACGTGACGCACGTTACACTAGTAACAATAATACCTTTTTTGACATTCCATATCCATAATCTGCATGTATATTTTGACATTCCCCCTTTCTATATATATATCAAAATCTACTCACTGATTGCACATGATTTCTATACCATATGCACTGCCTTATAATTAATAGTATTTGCATTTCACTTGCAAGTGTACAGTAGACTGTAAGATGATGACTATATTGTTTGTTTGTTTGTTTGTTTTGTTGTGTTACGGCCCAGTCAACAGTTATGGTCATGGGGGACGGTCAGTTCACCTAACCACACTTTTTCCTGGCAAGCTTGAACAAGCGATTAACCAGTTATTCGTGCACACACCTGGTATTTCGTTCGTAACTGACAGCAACACTTCTTGAATGAATCAGCGGAAGGGAGGAGAATGACTGTAGAAATCAATTAATGATCAATCGCCACGAAAGTATGGGACAGAGCCGGGATCTAATTTTGACTATATTGGACGGGACACTCCCTAAACGGTGCAGCAAACATTGAAGACCCAGATGAAATGCCACACATACCATTTTACCTCAGTCTCAAAGGAGGGGGGGGGGGGGGGGGGGCAAAATAAGATAAAGAAATAAAAGTGTCAGTGCATATATTTATGTGCACTTTCGTCAGAGCCTTTGCAGGTGGCAGACACATACACCGTACCATAACACAATTTGTAGGTAAGCGCACACCCAGGGAGCGGAAGTGACCGGACAATTGCGAGTGTACGACTAGTAACGGCACTTGCGATGTTGTACATTGGACGGTTGGTCACTTGCGGTATTGATTACTCATTTACACGCTAAACCTTCTTTTTCTTACACGAAAAAACCCCAACATATGCGTGTTTTGGGTATAAAAGGTAAGTTATATTTGTAAGTTACTTTCTGGCTGGATTGAAATCCTATTCCATTGTCCGTGTTCAGTGAATTTGAATTCTGATCACTTGTTTATCAAAAACGGGTGATTGATTTTCGAATTTTTAAGCATGAAATAAACGTGCATAAAAACGCAAATTCACTGTCATTAGGAGTTTTACTCTTCTAATATTACGAGGGTCAGTCAAAAATAACTGAGCCCTACCTCATAACATTTTAGTTTGGTATTGTAGACAACAAATGTGATTATTTTCTATAAGTATCATATGTCATCGATGTATTGACCCTGAAGAATTATCCTAGTGAAACTTCTATTATGGTTGCTAGGCAACTGAAGATTGTCAGTCAGAGCGATGCGTTCACGATCTCAGCCACCATGAATAAACAGTATGTCTTTAAAAAGCTTGTGTGCTTGATAGTAATTTTGAAAGACATATTTGACATTTATTTGAATAACAAATATCATATTGTCTTTTCATTACACTTAATTCGTTAATGTTAAGATGAACATTGATTGTATGCGTTGCCTAGCAACAAAAAACACCAAAATTCCAAAATTTTTCAAATATACGAGAATTGCGTTGCCATGGAAACAAAATTGTGAATTTAAATCAAGAAACTGAATATGTCTGAGGGTTGGTTTGTGTATGCAGTACTGTTAAAACATTACTAGGCTAATATTTTATGTTTTCTATTAAAATTGTGCAAATTTGAATATGGGTGGGGTAAATTATAGGACGTCAGGCATGTTAAATTTTGATAAATTCTGAAATCAAACTGCCACAGCATGTATAAATCTGGTTCAGTTGGTTTTTGTTCTGTGTCACTGAAAAGGTACATGTTAAAGATATCAGACGACAGTGGATAAAGCATTGCTTTAACATTACTATTTCCATAGCAACGCTTAGAATTAGATGTATCACAGCGTGAACGCACCCCTTTGACAGGTCATATTCTGTTGCCTAGCAACCGTTACAAAAAGCCTACCAACAAGAATAAATTAGGTGATTAAATAGATTACATATAACTACAATGAAATATCATCTAATTATATTTCCTTTTTACTTGATTCAAATGTTATGAGGTAGGGCTCAGTTATTTTTGACCAACCCTCGTAGTACTTTCTAAGAAAACAATATTTTTTTTGTCAAAACAAAACCAGAGCATGGCAAAAGGCCAAAACATGACACACGTGGGAGCATGGCACCGTTCAGTCACTTGCTGTCGTTTGCTTACGGATTGTACATGACAAGTGCGACTTTACTGAATAGTCACTTGTAAACTGAGGACTATATAATTCCTCTCATTTTATGCATACCAGTGCCAATATTTTACCTTTCCCTGTCAAGAAACGTTTGTTCTAAAATTTTGTCTGCTTTTATCGATTGCTGCATATATTCATCCCAGCTACAGGCTACTTTTGATCAAATGAAACCAAACATTGATCCTTAAAAAGCAACTTAAATCCCATTCCAAAATGTCATAAGCTGACCCATATTTCATTCATTCAAATTAATATGAAGCAAGATCCTGAATGAAATCCAGCCTAATAGGCCATGGGATAGATATGGGTCTAATCCAACCCCTTCTCCCACCCCCACAACACACACAGGGGGAATATTGCTGACTCTGATTTCCATGAAGCCCAATGTCTTACGTTTTTTTTTAAAAAAAAATGTTACCCTTTGATAAGTGTCATGTAATATTGTACATTATTACGTATGTAATAATGTTACATTTTGCTTTACTACTCAATTTCTGGGAAATATATTTGCCTGTTGAATCTCCTGTATAGTAATTACTTTTTACTGAGTCTGATTTTTGATGCTGCTACAAAGACAATTAAGTAATCTAACCAAAACTGCAGCTCCCTACCTTTTAGAATGTTTTAGGCATTTGAAAATATTTACCGCTTCATACATTTTCAATAATAACAAAGACATACATTTCGCTAAAAAGCATAGAAAGAGTGATGATGTTTAAAAACACACAAATATATTCAGCAGTCATGTTATTAGATCGATTACCAGCAGTATATTTTACTTGAGTGGCATGCTGATCTCAAAACCATAATGCAAATAGTAACGTATGTAACATATACAAAATCTGCTAATGGAGACCCTCTCCATTGAGGGGATATTTTACACACTATGATTTCCTAAAACTGCATCAAATGTATATAAGATGCAAAATGGCTCATGTTAGTTTCTGTCAGCTTGGGGTTTACATCCATCTTAACTCTGTTACCCTATTATAGTCTCAAATCCTACTGTGCAAATAAAAGTCAGATCTAATTCATATTAATTATCATGCTCTCTTGAACGCATTGAACGCTTTTAAATAAATTCATCCAACAGTAACATTATGCAGTAAAACAATCTTCATCTATAATAATACTGTTAGATATGTTGCTTAATTTCGAATATATTAATACATGTATTTAGTACAGTGATATCACTAGACCATTGGCTGTCAAAAGACCTCCAAGGCTTTGTTCATTATGGTCTTCTACAAACTCTTTATATAATCCACAAAAATATATGTTAGCTCTTCAGGTGATATCCTATAATATATCAAAGTTTACTACGTAGCCATTAAATATAGGAATTCTAAAGTGATATCAAATTAGTCCTTAATCTTACATGTAGTTTTTAATTGAATGCAAATGACTTGCAATATAATTGTATCTAATACCTACACCTATTTTTTCAGTTTTATGAGTAAAGAGAGGTGCTATCTCTGTCACAGCTTTCAGAGAGATGGCCCATCATATGTTGCATGTTGGCAGGATAAGATCTGTTTCTTTTGAGGCAAATTAAGTTTTTTTGTGGGGCCATTTAGTCTATCACATTCTTCTGCTCCCTCTCCCTTCCTCTGTGAGGAGTCCTGACATGACTAAAATTTTGTTTACTGGGATATTAAACCTTAACTTAATCAATCCAAAAAATATTACAGCAATCTTAATTCAACGCATCTTAGCATTTCAGGCTAAAATTATATCATTTATGACAATATTTTGGACAAACATAGGACCATATAACATTTTTTTATCATTATATATGTTACCTGATTAATTGACAGAACATTGAAATTGTCTTTATTCAGCTGTTGCTTGAATTTTATCATATCCACTTTATTATGAATTTGAAACCTAATAACTTTGAACAAACCAATAAAATTATGTTGTTATTTCAAAAAGTTAAAAAACTTTATATTTTGCTAAGATAAATGTAGATTGGTTATGACTTTTAATAATGGATATAAAGTTCTATTTTGTACAAGCTAGAAGCTATTCATATTTAGTGCAAAAATTAGGTTTAAGAAAATTTAAACACCTCATGATGTATAATTTATTGCAAGTACTAGGCATTAAATAGAATGTATTAAAGTAAGTAATATATACTACACATAACATAAACTAACAACATAATGATAACATACACCAGAAAATCGCCTTACACTATTCTTTATCAATAGAATGCTCATTTTATTTAAAGTACCTAAAGGCTTACAGATAGAATTGTGTGCTCAATTTTAATGAAAAGGTCTTTACCTTATAAAACATTCTATTTAGGGTCATAATACTCAGCAGCTTATAACTCTTATAATCCTGCGAATGAATCTAACTGTTTGCAGTTTTGCACTTGGCAGTAAAATGCCTGTGAGGGTCATGGTATTGTGAACTAAAATATGCATTAAAGTTTATTAAATAAAGATATTAAAAAAGAAATCAATAAGTTATATAGTGTAGTTCACAAATATAACGTATGTAACATGAAGTTATGTAAGTAACACACTTTTGCTTGATCAAAACGCCTTTAAAAACCATCATGCAATAAATAGGACATATACAAGCTTTAAAAATTACCTTACTATGCCTAAGAGTACCTTAACATTGGCACCAAAATAGAATTGAATATGTTTTGGGTAACATATATAAGTTTGATGTTACATAATAATTTGACTTTTTTCTGAGAGCTAACATACCTCATTTTGTGCCATATATATTGTAGTATAAGGAAACCATAGTGAAAAAATTACCCAAGAGGGGGGACGGGTTCTTTGGTCAATAACTTATCTTGGAAGCCTTTTATGAGTCTATTTCGTTTGCAATATAGAATTAGAATGTATATCAGCAGATACAAGGGCAGACATCATTTTTTAAATAAGGTTCATTCTTTCCTAGAGAAAGAGTTGTTGATGATATTATACAATTATTGACTTCAATGAGGTAGACATAAGGATTTATCTACCCGAAAAAGTGAAGATCACTTTTAAGGGTAGATAAATCCTTATGTCTACCTCATTGAAGTCAATAACTGTTTTGTTATATGACTTTTCATTTAAGAATGAAAATTTTGCTACTTTCACCTTTGTTGTTAAAGACATCTGAGGACTTTCTCACAAGTTTTAGCAAATTTTATTAAAATATTATAATTTAGTATTTTGCAATTTCAAATGTATATTAATTCTCTTAATGGGGAATATAAAATGTTATCATAAAACTGTTTTTACAGTTTGTTTATTCAAACAAAGATAAATAAGCAAAGAAAACTAATCAAAACTGTTGTAAAAATTCATGAAAGTCTTTAATTTACCTGTTGGAAGGTGAAACAGCAAATCATGTCAATTTCATGCAGCACATGCTAGTTTCACACTCATCATGCTATTTTTAGCTCTCTAGAGGGTAATATTGCAGAAGTGTCAAAATATTAACTTCTGGAAACTAGTTCGAGCTGGTTTTCATGCTATATTAACTTGTGGACCAGTTCAGACCAGTTTACAGGTAGACATAGAGATTTATGAAGATAAATTGGGCCAATCAGGAGACAGGATTCTCTCCAGTCATATAACAATAAGAACTGTCTCACTGATACACTGATATGGGTTTAAAGTTTATAATGTTTTTTACAGAATATAAGGAAAGCAATTAGGTTATTTTAAATTATTAAGGAAAAAATCTTTTCAACTCATTATTTATTAAACCTGATCCTGTTTATACTTTTTCCTGAAACTGTTGTCTGTTTTCACATCTGCTGCATATAATATATTCAATTGCACTTGATCGTATCGAAGCTCACACTATGAACTCTGATAAGGCTGTTCCCAAATTACCTAAAGTAGCAGTCTGATCGTGTCCCATAATGTTTACATAAAACCATACAATTGCACATTGTGTAAAGATAAATTTGCAACATTATGACCAAAAACAGCCACACCATGCATATTCGTATATTTGGTTAGTTGCTTATGCCCAGGGCTTAGTGCTGTGGACATTGAATGATGGCTATTTATCCTAATCACAATTTTCCCCCTTTACAGCCTTTCTTTAAGTATTTAAAGACTTTAAGTATCCTCCAGCTAAAATCAATAATAAACAGAGTATGTAAAACAAAGGTTTAATGACCATCTCATTTAATGGATGATAGTCAAGTTTGGAAATCAAAAACACAAACTCCAAAAGGCTGGAATGTACACACTGCCAATTGGTCTTTAATGCCAGAGGGTTGTCTCCTATCAGGGTGCATTATTAAAACAATCCAGTACTAAATGTTTTCATGTTGTTTTAAATAACAAAATTGTACCAAAATATAGCAATAATCATTTCAACTAAATGTGTAAATGATGGCAAGTGCCCATTCAATACTGACAGCCTAGATCACAAGCACCCGTCCAGTTTACTGTCAAGTGCCCGTTCACATGATGTAAAAAGGTGGCATGACAAGTCGTTACATATTATTCCATTTAACACTCTTTCAGCAACTTTTATTCAAGAATAAACATGATATGGAATTGTAGATAGTAGAAGAATATGGAGAACGTACAAACTTTATTGTTATGCTATATTTCATTCCAACTTTACAAAGTGATTACATTGAAACGAAGCATCAATGGAATGATCAGTGTCATTATTTTAAGAGAAGGATGACAAATATCAGTTTTAATATTACCTATTTACAGGATAATTATCTGGGTACTTCCCTTAGTATGAATAAATTCACGACAGACACACTAATGGCTGCTGTGTTGACATATTTATGCACCATGTGTCTTCTTTTGAATGCAAGTAACTGATCCTGCAATGTACATCGTCGCAAGTGCCGTACTTTGCCATTCACTCGCCATTGTCTGGTCACTTCCGCTCCCTGGGTGTGAAGCGTAAGATAAAAAAAACGAAACATGTGTATAAACATGTGAGGGATGAAATTAATGATCTCATATTACCTGGGCCCGGGGTTATAATTTTTCATACTCAACCCAAATGAGAATGGAATTTATCATGTTTATAAATATATAAGAAGCCAACATTGGTTGGCATTTTAACATTTATAAGAATGAACAATACAATATCTGAGAGTTTAAAAGCAAGAATATTCTACATTCTCAGCATATCATTTTCATGAGCTGTTGAAATTCATGCTCAGTTGATTTGAGCATAAAAATAGTTTTATAACCTCAGGATCTGGTCCTTAGAGAGTGCTCATATCTGGAGTTGCTAATGGATATCGAAAACTCTATACATCACAGTATGTAAACTGAAATAAACATCCTGTACCCGTTCCTCCTAGCTCACGCCTTATATATTATGAATTACAGCACTCGTGCGTATCCAGTTGTCGGAAATCGTGATGTGAGAGTTGTTGGTACAGCTGTAATTGCAAGGGCCCACCTATTAAAGTTCATTTTTCCATAGATCTAAGTAACTGTTACAGTTACAACCATGTAATCATGTATACATGTGATTGCCAATTCCACTAAAACCATGCAAACTGGCATTTAAGCTCGTTCTCGGCACAGAACGGCTCTGATTGTGAGCAAGTCGTTTTTAACACAGCAAAATGCAAAGGAGGAAACCGTTAAAATCATGGTATAAAACGGAATAAAATAGATAAAATGGCTGTTCTTACCTTGTTCGAATGTGTATTGTCTGTATCGCTAACAATATAAATCGAAACGTGTATATGTACCTAAATACACGCATTTTCCGACTACTGGTTACCCACGAGTGCTGTTATTCATGTTTATAAGGTGTGAGCTAGCGGAGGAACGGTACAGGATGTTTATTTCAGTTTACATACTGTGTACATGGTTGGTAAATAAAATACCTGTAAATGTTTTTTACGCCAGGTAAAAGATTTTATGGTTTGAGACTATCACGCAGTCCACTGCTGATAGGCAACCTTGACCATAGAGCTTATCAGCAGTGAAGGAATTCCATTATCCAATCAGCGTTCTCCAAAATCAATTAAGCTATTTGCATATCGGTATCACGCACTCAGTTTTTGGAATTGTCAGAGGTAAGACCTCGTTTCTATTTATTTTGCTCAAAAACTTGTTTTTTGTGGTTTATTATGTTAATTTTCTTTGCATAAGACGTAGACATATTTATCATAATTTTCTCTTATTCTGTATCACACGAATAAGGTAAAACTCGAGTCAAACACTGAATTTTAGACCAATTTCTTTGAATTTTTTCTTTCAATATGGCGTCAGACGCGCATGCGATCTAATCACGTGGTCCCCTGTTAAGCTAACGGCAACCCCACCACTTCTTTTGCGGAACAAAGCATCATGGTATACAAAATCCTCCTCCTAGGTCACTCATTTATAAGTCATTTCAAACGGTTTGTGAAAAACAACCAAACACATTTCACATACTCATTGAATCTTGACCCGCGTGAAGTCATGGTGCAGTATTCTTCTTTGCCCGGGGCCACTGTAACAGCTATCAGAAAAAAGCGCTTGTCTGACGTCGAAGATTTTGAGCCGGACATGGTAATTTTACAAATTGGTACTAATGATCTAGCAGATGATCAATGTACACACGAAACACTAATTTCTGCCATAACTGATTTGGTCGACACCTTATTATACACATACCACGTACGCTACGTCGCTGTCCTGCAAATTCTGCATAGATTTCCACCGACAGTTCCAACAAAACATAAGGTCGACATCGTTGCATTTAACGGAAAGGTAGACCTGAGCAATGATGGTCTAACGACTGAATTGGCAACGATCAAAAATTGTCGCTTCTGGAGACACAAAGGTTTTTGGGGTCCATATCAAAGTCTCACCATAGCCCCAGACGGTGTCCATTTGTCAGACCCATTCGGTCTAAAAAGATATTTCTACAGCTTACGTGCTGTCATTGTTTCGGTCATTAATGAACTGAGAATGAATAACAAGTAGCAATACCCTAGACAGCCGCATTTTCGCTGAATACTTTATTTCGTCTTATTGAAGAACCTACACGAACGCACCGGAAACGAAATAAATCACCCAGGAAAAACAACGCTGAAAAACATTTAAGCTGCGCTCATTAATCAGGTTAGCCGTATCTATCAATAAAGCTAGCATGACATTTCAAGATTTCCCCCGTTAGAAGCCGGGTGCTTTTTATTTTTCATAAAATAATAACGCAGTCGTTAGCGATATTGTATGGGCGTACTGCAATTCGAATGACACCATATTTCGGAGGATTCCATTTTGGTAAAACAACCCTGAACTTACCTGAAATTAATCAGACTTTTCCATATTGTATTCAAATTTTATTGTCTTACACGTCATATTACTAGTCTGAAAGCCATTGGCACCTTCGGACCCGTGCAAAATATGTACTGATGTGTTATTTTGTCATGTTTTCTAATACAATTTGCCAGATGGTTGGCTATTAACTTAATGTGGAAACAGTCATCTTCCGATGCTGGAAAGCAAATAAACAAACACATCCTTAGTCAGGCCAGTTAAACTGCAAGCCAATGTTCATTTTGCCAGATTGTGGGCAAAAACCTTATGCAAATGTATATAAATATACAAAGAACTACAGCTTACCACATGGTGGCTAATCACAGGGTTGATTTCGTATGTGTTAAGAGTATTCACCGTCTGTTATTTTCAAGAGTATTTTATTAAGGCAAGCATGCCTGCTTTAAACAATTGGCCAGATTGTTGGCACACAACGATGTTATTCAGTTTGTTTGATTTTTGTGCTGTAAGGCTAGCCCAAAAAGATTGCAGTCAACTCCCTTTACAGTGACATATTTATTCAGCATTTATTTGAACAAAAAATTAAATTTAAGCTAGCCTTGTACATGCGTGAAAATACAGCTGTTTTTTTATAGTGTTCTCACTGTTCCGCTATTATAATGAGTGTCAATATAAAGTGAGTTGGCTGTATATTTACTTTTGCCAGATGGTTGGCTACATACCCTTACAATACACACCAATGTACATTCTAGCCTGATGGTTGGCTAAACAGTTTTATCGTATATATCATTACTTTTGCCAGATGGTTGGCTACATACCTTACAATACACACCAATGTACATCTAGCCTGATGGTTGGCTAAACAGTTTTATCGTATATATCATTACTTTTGCCAGATGGTTGGCTACATACCCTTACAATACACACCAATGTACATCTAGCCTGATGGTTGGCTAAACAGTTTTATCGAATATATCATTACTTTTGCCAGATGGTTGGCTACATACCCTTACAATACACACCAATGTACATTCTAGCCTGATGGTTGGCTAAACAGTTTTATCGAATATATCATTACTTTTGCCAGATGGTTGGCTACATACCCTTACAATACACACCAATGTACATTCTAGCCTGATGGTTGGCTAAACAGTTTTATCGAATATATCATTACTTTTGCCAGATGGTTGGCTACATACCCTTACAATACACACCAATGTACATTCTAGCCTGATGGTTGGCTAAACAGTTTTATCGTATATATCATTACTTTTGCCAGATGGTTGGCTACATACCTTAATACAATACAAAATTAATACTTCCATCCCTAACATGGGTGCTTTCCAAACCTAATACCAGCATACAGTATCAGTGTGCCAGACTGTATCAGTGTGTCAGACTGTTGGCAAGCCTTATGTTATTTTTCACGTTATGGCCAATGTAGCAAAAATCATTTATTTCAAGTTGATCGTCATTTAGCCAGGATAATCTGTCATCATATGGCAGCAACTGACACATAGTAATTTCTAATTTAGATCAATCAATCCGGATATATGCCTGACAGCATTATTTTTCTATCAAGAACTACACACTAGGTTTCAATTACATATATTGGATAAAACTTAACCCCATTCTAAATGTATGACTCATGATACCCTTATACAACATGAAAATGTAGACCAGTGAAAAAAACAAAACAAAAAAAAAAACCAACAAACAAACCCTCAGCTTGAGTACGCTAATATTTTCACTTCAGTAATTTTGATCCTAAGGGTGTGGACCCAGATTCTGTAGTAGCAGTCTAATCTGGGTCTGTATCATACAGTCAAAACAGGTTAGCAGATACCAGGATTTATAACAATTTTGTTGTTTTTCTTTTTACTTTCGGCACTTTAAATTGGGATGATTTTCATTTATTTAAAATCTGCATAACAATGCATACTTCATATAATCAGAAGGATCATAGGTTATCAGACATGGTGACATTGAAGTGTGAACAATGATACTGCAATCTTTTGAATTTTTTTCAAGATGTCACAGCGAAAATCCAGAAAGCGTTCAGCTACCATATCAAGCTGCCACTGCTGTGATGGAGAATCAACATGTTCTGCAGCTAATTCTAGAACCACACAAAGTGGAGTCAGTAGGGTTGCAGCCAGTACCTCCACGGTATCAACAGACACCATAACCAGCTCAGGGACATTTGATAATATTATGTCGTCTGCTGGTGTTAACATGGACAATATCAGCAGTCTTCCTAATGACAGCATAATTACAAACTGTTTTGCTACAGCAAATGAATCGGGTTCAAGAACTCAGAAACACTCAAAACACTCTAAGTCACGAAAAAAATCTAAGACCACACCACCAGCAACAAGTACAACTTTTGTGGTCCAAAGTATACCAGACACGGTTACGCCACATATTCAATCTAGTGCATGTGTCAGGCCAGCTAAGCGCAGGAAAACAAGGGACAATTTCATGGCTGTGACATTAAACCACCAGACTCAGCCAATCCAGACTCAGCCAATCTCCACACAGCCACAGCTCACTATTCCTGTGGCCCAACCAGTACAAGACCAGATAGCCATGATGTCCAACAACCCTTACATGGCTACGGCGCCAACAGACATACAGAACCTTCAGTTTGGCCAACTTCAACAGCATCATGTGGCAGATTCAACCTCAAGTTCTGATGACTCGTCCACCTCGAGTGATGAAGACAATATTAACACTTTGGGCCAAAATTTTGTGGAACGGCAATATACGCCATTTCAAGGTATAAACATGGGTTCAACTCAACCACAATATGTGGAGCCAATATCCACACCAATTTCTCAGCAAGTCTCAAATAAAATAAAAAAGAAAATTTGGAAAAACCAATACATTGACTTAGGCTCTTTACTCCCTAGGACAACATTCTCCACATCAACAAACACTAATTTCTCTTTGCAGCTAGATGCAAAATCAACAATCAGTCTTGTACCTAACCAGAACCTCAGAAAGATATATACCATTGAACAATGGACAACGGCGTTTATAAGATTTACAGCCATATACGCTGAACGATTCCCAGTTGAGGCCCCACCACTACTAAAATATGCTGAAATTGTCCGTGATCTGGCCCGCAGAAACCCGGGTCAGGCATGGCTAGTATATGATCAACAATTCCGTATGCTACGTGAGAATCATCTCATTCCATGGGATAGATTACACACTGAATTTTGGCTAATGTCTGCTAATGCTCCTTTTCAAACCCGCCAAGCCAGATCGCCATTTCGATCCTTTCGTCCAAACAGATTCAATCAAAATCAAACAAGAAACACAAAATTCATTGAACAGACCTGCTGGACTTACAACAGGAGAGGTTTCTGTGGGGAAAATTCCTGCAAATTCCAACACCGTTGTGGCTTCTGCAGAGGTTCACACTCAGCATTACGATGCAGAATTAACAGAAACACTACCCAACAAGGGAACACATCCAATCCAAATCCCCGACTTCATACAGCAAATACAGTTACCACAGTCACTGGACGAGCAAACACCAACCAAGCAGTCAATATTCAGCCAAGACACACATAAAACCAAGTTGATTACACCAATAAAACTTGACCGGCTTAAGCATTTTTTAACAGGCTACAGTGATAAAGAATTTTTGGTTTATGGATTTCAGAGGGGTTTCCACCTTGGTTATACAGGACCGAGATCAGCATTAAAGGCCTCAAATCTCAAATCTTGCAAAGACCTTCCAAACATAGTACATGCAAAAATCAGCAAAGAAGTTAGTCTGGGCAGAGTAAAAGGTCCCTTCCCTCAGCAGCCTTTTCCTGTTATGAAAATCAGTCCCATTGGCATTGTACCTAAAAAGGCCCCTGGCGAATATCGTCTGATTCACCACCTTAGTTATCCCAAGGGGAAATCAGTGAATGATTTCATTGACAAAACCTTTGCTTCGGTTCATTACACTACTTTTGACGATGCAGTTGACTGTTTGATCCGTGTAGGCCCTGGCTGCTTTATGTCTAAAACAGATATCGACTCCGCCTTCCGCCTTATCCCAGTCCACCCAAACGATCACCCGCTTCTTGGTTTCCAATTTCAGGGTCTTTATTACCATGATTCTTGTCTCCCCTTTGGGGCATCTTCCTCATGTGCCCTCTTTGAGTCATTTAGCAAAGCCCTCGAGTGGATAGCAAGACATAAACTAGGTATCAAGGATATTTTACATATCTTGGATGATTTCCTCATTTTTGGTCCACCCAATTCAGTCAAATGCAATCAGTTTTTGGATAAATTTTTGGGGATGTGCAATGATCTTGGGGTTCCCATCAAAGCAAAAAAAAAACTGAAAAGGCAACTACTTGCTTGACTTTCATGGGTTTGGAATTGGATTCCATTGCTATGGAAGCCAGACTCCCAAGAGATAAATTGGAAAAAATACGCACTCTGCTTGCCCAGCACACACGAAAACGCAAAATAAAATTAAAGGACCTTCAATCACTTTTAGGGCTTTTAAATTTCTGCTGCAAGGTTGTTGTGCCGGGGCTGTGCTTTCTACGCCGGCTGTATGACTTGACTAAATCAGTTTCCAACCCGTCACACCGCATAACTTTAACAAAAGAAAGCCGCAAAGACTTAAAAGCATGGCAAATATTTGTTGACAATTTCAATGGGAAACTGCTACTCCAGGAACACCGATGGGTCACATCTGACTCACTACACTTTTACACAGATGCTTCGGGTACATTTGGCTATGGAGCAGTCTTTAAGACCCACTGGTTTTATGGCCCTTGGCAAGATCATCAGCTTTCCAATGGAATCACTTGGAAAGAGTTATTCCCCATTGTCCTTGCAATAGACACTTGGGGGCCCCTTTTACAGAACAAATGCATCACACTCCACAGTGATAACTACGCAGTGGTCTACATACTGAATAAGCAGACAACTAAAAATGCTTGTGTCATGCACCTCGTCCGTCGATTTGTTATCAGCTGCATGAAATATAACTTGCTCATTAAAGCTGTTCATGTCCCAGGCAAATTTAACCAGTTACCTGATGCCCTCTCCCGGTTTCAGATTGCCAAGTTCCACAGCCTTGCACCATGGATGGACGAAAAACCAACTCCTGTTCCCAACCACCTGTTCATCTAACCAGAAAGATAGTTCAACTTCTTTCACTCTCAGTTTCACCAGCGACACATGCTACCTACAAGCGAACTTATGAGTCCTATCTTACTTTCCACTCACGACATTACCACAACAGGTCGGTCTTTCCCATAAAACCCTTTCAGCTGGCTCAGTTCAAAGCCTTCCAGTCTGCGGCAGGCTACAAAGGTTCAAGTATTCAGACCCAAATATCAGGCATTACTTTTTTACAGCGCATCATGGGATTTGAAAATCCCGCGGATAACTTCTTGGTGAAGAAGCTCCTTGTGTCTGCGCATAAAACAGCTCAATCTCCGGACAAGCGTTTGCCAATCACTATACCTATTTTACGCAGCTTGCTTCTTTCCCTCCCACAAGTGGTAGGCACTCCTTTTGAAGTCAAACTATATAAAGCCATGTTTTTATTAGCTTTCTTTGCATTACTTCGGGTAGGAGAAATGGCAACAACTAAATATGGTAAAGCTAACATTTTACAATTGCATAATATAGAAATACTATGGGCTAATGCACTGGTAAGAGGAATAAGGATTCACATGCAACATCACAAACATTCAAAATCTGTACCTACACCATTGGAAATCCAAACGGGTAAAGACATACACATTTGTCCAGTCCAGGCGTTGTACAATTACATGTCTATCAGGGGTGGTAAAGCTGGACCCCTATTCCTAAATGAACAAAAATGTCCGGTTTCTGCGGCTCATTTCACGGCAACACTCCACAACTGTGTCAAAGTAATCAGTTTAGACACCAATAGATACACCCCACATTCATTTCGCATCGGTGGAGCATCTTTTGCCCATGAAAATAACTTTAATGACGTTCAGTTACGTCGGTTAGGAAGATGGCACAGCACAGCATATTTGCGTTACATACGCAACCCAGTATTAACAGCTAAAAGCAAGAAATAGAGAGTTGAACCATGTTTATACTTATGTAATGAGATCATGTTCAAGATTAACTTTAAGTTCCATGGATCATTAACCCATTCACGGTCATGCCTGTAGGAGACAGCATGGCGGTTAATGGATTAGATGCATGTTGAATAAAACATTAGCATCATATCATGACTTATCGTTAGGGACAAGTTTGGTCTGAAATATTCAACATGACTGTGGGAGACAGCATGTTATATAACAATTGCTACCACTTTGTTTCATGTCTGTAGGAGACAGCATGACATAAATGATTATGCTTTTTGTTTCAATTTTATCAATTGGTCATCCAATTTAGTCAGCATCTTATAAGATTTTGTACCCATATGTCACCTATTATATGTTCTGGCTTATTTAATTGTAAATCCTGAAGTAAAGTCATTAGTGTTTCGGTGATAGCTCCACTGCAGTATCTGCATTGTTAACACAAACTCTTGAAGCACTGAGGTTACTTACAACCAACAACCTTCTGTTGTTCACCATTCAAATTCTACCTTAGCTCCTGAAACCACAGCAACAGAAAAATTACATGATTACCCCCCTTCCAAATCTTCTAACACTATGTTTTACTTCAGGAACAAAGTTATATTCATCAACACTTTTTTGATATTGTATATTTTTCATGTTTATACCTACCTTTTAGTTTTCTGTAATCTCATAACATGTAGGAGACGGCTAGGTCAGCAAAAAGAAAAAGGCACACTATTTTATGATTTGTCTGGTCACTATTACTTGTGTGTTGTGTACTGTATGGCCTAGACTAGGAGCATAATACACATGTTTTTGTGGCCATTTTGTGTGGTAAACAATTCACGAACCTGTTTTTCTATTTTAGCCTTGCCTTCTTCATTTTAATTGCTAATTGTATTATTATTTTTTAATTTTTGTGTTGGAATGGTTTGTTTTCCCCTGCCTGAAGGAGTCAGCAGGTTGAAGTTTTTAATGGAACTAGTTTATAAGCACATGTCTACCTTGTCTGGATGAGACAGCAAGGTATGGGTTACCCTTGTAATCTCATGTTATAGCTGTATATAAGATGTAATTTGACGGTTTAAGGTTTTAGATCAGAATGGGTGGTCCAGTTTTTATCTGGCATTTTGTCTTTACGGACTAATTTATCACAACTTCCCTGAGTCAATTTTTATTTGTTATGGTGCTTGTTGCTTTGCTTGTGTGGGCCTCCTTGTCAGCTTTTAGCTGCCAATTCATGGCGCTTTTTATTTGCCCACATTTGCCGAAATTCACTTTTTATCATCTGTTCATTGCAAAATAGTTCATACTGTTTACTTTCAACTATCTCTGGCATTTTTACAATAAATGCCCTTTTACAACAACCTTGTGTTCCGTTTCATTTCGACAAACAAGCCAGCTTCGCAACAAGCACTCCTACAAATTTTTGTCTCCAAAACCATAAATGTTTTTTACGCCAGGTAAAAGATTTTATGGTTTGAGACTATCACGCAGTCCACTGCTGATAGGCAACCTTGACCATAGAGCTTATCAGCAGTGAAGGAATTCCATTATCCAATCAGCGTTCTCCAAAATCAATTAAGCTATTTGCATATCGGTATCACGCACTCAGTTTTTGGAATTGTCAGAGGTAAGACCTCGTTTCTATTTATTTTGCTCAAAAACCCACCTCCTTCCCTCACCGCCACCTTATTTCTGTTAACACTGCATTTCAATTATTGGCTCAGAGTGATCGTATCATCTACATTACCATGTATATAATGTATCATTAGCTTATTGTATTGCTTTCTTGTACACTCTAACTGATGTCAACATGTAATTCAGTTCATTAATTTTGTTATCTTATTGCATACCATTGAGTCTATATATAGAACTACTCAGGGGTACATCCTAAGACAGATCCCCTGTTCCCCAGGGGTACAACCTAAGACAGATCCCTTATGCTCGCAGGGTACAACCTAAGACAGATCCCTCATCATTTTGGGGTACAACCTAAGACAGATCCCCTCAGGTGTGATATGTTACGGCGCTTTTTATTTGCCCACATTTGCCGAAATTCACTTTTTATCATCTGTTCATTGCAAAATAGTTCATACTGTTTACTTTCAACTATCTCTGGCATTTTTACAATAAATGCCCTTTTACAACAACCTTGTGTTCCGTTTCATTTCGACAAACAAGCCAGCTTCGCAACAAGCACTCCTACAAATTTTTGTCTCCAAAACCATAAATGTCTTTTAAGCAAGCAGTTACTTTAACAGGTATTTCAGTTATTGTCAGGGATTTTATACCTAACTTCCACCGAAGTTTGGCTGACAGCATTTGTGCTGTTCTGGGCATGGCATGGGAATGCATATTTATTGATACGTGGATTTATATTGTGAGATCCTCTATGTTACATAAAATATCTCAGTGCAGATTATTGCAGAACATGTGTTTCGAAATTATCTATCATATTTAAAGCGTTTCACTTAAATATACACATATAGGTAATGACATATTTTTCTCAACTGGAAAGTAGGGAGCGCAGTGGCTTAGTGGTAGAGTGCTTGACTCGAGACTGAGGGGCCACGGGTTCGAGCCTCACTGGCGTCACTGCGTTGTGTCCTTGAGCAAGACTCATTAATCCTAGCTTAGTACTGGTTCAACACAGGAAGACACGTCCCTACAAAACTGAAAGATTGTTGATTGGACGTAAATAATCAAATCAAACAAATCAACTGGAAAATGTTGCCTATTTTAGCTCATCAGAACCAAGGGAACAAGGTAAGCTATTGTGATTGGTCTTTGTATGTTGTGCGTCTGTCGTCAAACTTAATTTCTTTAAACATCTTTTGAACTCGGGTGAGAGACCCATGAACGCAATGCCCTCTTCATATTTTTTTTCTAAAATTTTGAATTAGATTATATAAAATATCATTTCAATCTGTCTAAGTCAAGCAACATGTGGGGTATATAAGATAAAGGGCAGATAAACTGGTCAAACCTTAAACTTTAGAAATTTTAATTCAACCATCTTGGTATATTGATTGTTTAATCCATTGCAGTGATAACTTCTTCCATGACCCATTAAAAATTATTTGTTCCCTGTTCTCCCTATCCTTTGCTTTAGAAATCAATGTCTTCAATAGCAATTCAGCAAAAGTAGCACAGTGTTGATGTGATCGCTGCATGGAACAGTAAATCGCTTTTCCTGCGTAATCATGTTTAAATAATAAAATACCAGGTGTGTGCAACGTTCCAGAAGAATACTGTATAATGAGTTGAAAGACCACGATATTTTATTTTATTGACTTCACCAAATTTATGGAGTACTATTCTAAAGCGCAATTGTGCAGATTTCCTAATTGTCATATTAGAAATAAAAGTGTGACAAATTTTGGGGGTGTGTGTTACCATTAGATAGTGCTTGACTTTTATGTACCGTTCAGTGAAAAGAAAGCATTTATCTGAATTGATCGGAACAGACCTTGTAGCATGACATGATGTCAAGTGTATGAAGTATTATCATGACCTTAGCAGCGCTACCATAGATCGTCACAATCAAACATAAAGCCAATTTAAGTAAAAATGTATCTATGTAGGTCTTTACCCTAGATTACTTTCTCCTCTGGCATAAAATCCCCATTACCATGTTACTTTGTACACCCAAACGCCATTTGAGAGCCTCTGTAATGCACCAATCATTTGTAACCACTAAGGAAGGATTATGGATATCCCAGCTAAGTTGCTGCACTGGAAAATGAAATGTTGACCGTCCCACTATTCCCCATAGCTGGTGGTTTAGTGATTACAAAATAAATAACTGGTGCATATATCAGTTGTGTGCATATAATAGGAGCAACGAATATGTTTAATGACGGTTTACCTTCATTACGCATGATGGTGCACCAGAATTTCCTAGACAGTTCAAATCAACAGAGGGGATGTATATAAGAAAACAACATCATTAGAGTCATTAGTTTTTTTTTACCAAAGTGTTTGTTTTGCTAGAAAGATACCACAATAATGGTAAGCTATCCCATACTGGTTTTAGTATTTAGACATTTATATTTGTTTTATCTAGTCAACAGAAAGGAGAAAATTCAAAAACACTGATTTATTTTGGCTGTGATAGGGTGCAAAAGACAGGATAAAATATGACTAAAAAGGCCTAAAACTACATCTTCACCTTAAGATACACGAGCGTGTTTAAGATACATGTACGTACATATTTCAAACAAAGTATCTGGACTGATCAGATTCATCACGACATGGCAACTCCAAGACTACTGAGGCGAGTTCAACAATGCGAGTGCTCGCCGAGCGCTCGCTGATTGGTACCTATCTTTATTAATTACTTTGTAAAGCCTGGCATCAGTACAACGAGCGCCCGAGAGCGCTCGCATTATTGAACTCGCCTCAGGTATATAATTTTGGTGTGGAGAGTTTCACAGATGGGTGAATACGCAAACAACGCAACCTGACTAACCGATTTCCAAATGTATTTGTCCAGGGGTTGAACTTAGCTAAGAACCGCCCAACGTCTCTTATCTGGCCAGACGTGACAAATTAAGAGGGGGTTATGGGTATGGTAAGGACATGTTAAAGTTTTGTTTGTTTGTTTGTTTGTTTGTTTTTGTTGCTTAACGTCCCATGTCAACAGCTATGGTCATTGCGGGACGGTCAGTTCACTTAACCACACTTTTTCCTGGGCAGGCTTGAGCAAGCGGTTAACCAGTAATTTGTGCACATACTTTCGCTTGTAACTGACAGCAACCCTTCTTGAATAAATCAGTGGAAGGGAGGAGAATGACCGTAGAAATTATTTCATGATCAATCTCCATGAAAGTATGGTACCGGGCCGGGATCGAACTCGCGACCCCTGGATCTGCAGTCAGACACGCATCTGTAGCCAGACACGTTACCGACTGCGCTACGCGACATGTTAAAGTAAATGTTGGGTAAAGCACTGTGCAGCAATAGGGTGGATTGACTGGTTTGGAATTGGGTAGAACTTGAATTTGTGTAGTAAAGATGGGTAGAATGCGAGTAGGTATGATAGGGTAGGGGGCTGCTTACTCTACCTTGCATACCCAACTCTCACATACACCTCCATACTCATACCCTGCCCTACCCTACCCCTCCTCATATCTACCCATGCCCATATGGGTATTATACTATGAATAGATGTGTGTGCAGGATGTATAATTCGTCCATTGATAGCCATAAAGGCTCATCAATGTATAAAATAATAAGGCAGATGAGCCCTTATGGTTATCAAGGGGCATTTTGTTATTATCTGGGTATGGGTTGGGTGAGAGTAGATGTAGGGTAAAGTATTATTATGCAGGTAAAGTAGGCTACGCTTCCCTAAACCTGTCCTACCAAAGTCCTGACCCAGACACAATTTCATACTTTATCTACTCCTACTCATAACCTGCCTGACTGTGACTTAGTCTTCCAAGGGCATGGTGGTATTAGGGATAAGAAAGGATTGGGTAGAAACTGTAGAAACTATAGTAGGGCCAAGGGTAGGATACCCCATCCATTGGAGTGATCCTACCAAAGCGTATACTCATACCTACCCATTAACATACTCCTACCCAACCTAACCTGCCCCAACGTAAACCCTACCCTGCACCATCGCAAACCATACCTCCACGCATATCTACAATTACAAGACAAATGAGTGTGTAATATGGGTAGATGTTATGACTTCATATGGGTATGATTAGTGTGTGGGAGGTACGGGTAGGGTATTAGTATAAAAGAGACTAAGGTATAGTTGGGCTATCTACTCAAATCTTATTATTCTAATATCATATCCTCACTCATATCCTAATGTATGGAAAGGGTATGGGTATGTTAGAAGTTTGTTGTGGACGTTACATGCACACTTATGGCCATATAAATATCAGTGAAATGCCAAAATACCCATCTGCTGCCACCAAAATGTGGGTGTGAAATATTGTTCTGCAATCTATTAAAACCTCAATAAACCATAATATTAATGGTGAAAGAAGAATTAATATTGCAGCGTACATTTTTGAAAGTTGGTTTGGGTCATACGTGACATTATTTTGCATTAATCACAAAGTCTTCTTCATAATCATATAAAGACTTCTCTTAATTGGACAGGGCATCCTTGTCAATCGACACCTTTGGCATACAGTCGTCATCAAACGAAAGGGGCATCATATTGCTATCATCATCTGTCAAACATTCATGTTCATTTGGTGGTTGTAAAGCTTCCCTTACGAGGGTATCTGTCCTCCTCCAAATAGCCATGTTGCACATGTTACTTTAGAGAGTCGTGGTACACATAATACAAATTGACAATATTTAAACCAAATTAAAAATTTGATAAATTTAGATATTAGACTTCGAGCTAAAAAAGGTCCTGCTACCCCCCCCCCCCCCTAGGGAATTTTGCAGACATATCCTATCTTAAAGAAAATTTCAAGCCGCATCTTTTAACAGATGTTTGCTTTCTGTGCTCCGGGGCGTTAGTCTCTCTGACAGCCTGTTACATATGTTTCTATAACAAACTAAGGAAAAAATCAAATGAAAGTTTGAGCTACAGAAAGAAGACATTAAACCATCTAATTATTCAAATTTCTTATGTAGTTTGCAAGCTGGATGCCTAAGCTACATAAAAGCAGCATTTTAAACAAAATTACAGCCTTCAATGGTGTTATATGCGTTACATAGATTAAATTTCCCTTTGAAAGTTGAAATCGTGACTAACATCATTCATTTTACAGACGATTTGTGCATTTTTACAAGTGTTTTAAATCTTAGATTACTAAAATACTTATTTGACTAACAGAAAAAACAAAGTTTGCTTTTCTATCTCAAATACATTGTTTTATATGAGCTATTAAACAACCCTACCCCCAATTTTAAGTATCCAATTTTGGTATCTATTATTGAAGAAAAATATATGAAAATATTTGACGCTCATGGATATCTTACATTTTTAGCACTGTCTTGCTAATGCAATAAAGAATCATACATTTGCAAGTTTGACTTCAGGATCAGAGCACTTATTAAAGTATGTAACGTATGTTACATGGCATAATGAATGAGCTAGGAAATTTTCTTGGAAGTAAGAGATGATATTTCAGAAAAATACCATTTTTCACATGTTTTCCTATTAATCTCTAGCCTCTGGTGCCTTAGTCTTAGTAATTACAGTCATTGCTGATAACAAGCCCATGGAATTGTGTTACCTATGTTATATATAACCTTTTTAATCACATATTTCCTAATGCCTATAATATTAAAATATATGGACATATAGATAGAAAATAATAGTTCTCATTTATATGACACAATTTAATAAATATTCCTATTAAATAAAATTATTCAAAAACAATCTTTATTCAAGTCACCCTCACAATGTCTATCATTGTGACTGCTTCTATTGCAAAATAATCACCCATTTCATCACAACCAGTAGAATCATGGCATTGTATTAGGACTGCAAACTGAGTACAATCCTGTTCCTCTCCACCCCTTTGGGAATTGTGCAGACGTATCCTACCTTAAAAAACAATTCAAGCTGCATCAAATAAGAGATGTTTGCACTCTATTAACTAGGGGGTTAGCCTGTAATGGTATGATACGTATGTTACCATATCAATTTAAGAATAAATGAATTAAAAGTCTGAGAAACAGAAAGAAGACATAAAACTATCTATTTATTTGAATTATTCATGTAGTTTGCATGCTGAATACCTTTTATACATAAGAAAAGATTTTTTAACAAATATACAGCTTCCTATGGTGTTATATGTGTTACATTAATTAAGATTACTTTTTATAATTGGTAATTGTGACAAACATCACTTATAAGCATTTCGTGTGATCCTACTCTTTAGCCGTCAAAAGACTTAATTTTCTTTGTATGTGTGGCCAGTGCCAGCGTCAAACAACTTGACTCACCAAAACTTGAATCCTTAGCATTCTTCAAAAGCAGAAACAGCATGTCAGTGTCATGGGATCAAACACCTGATTAAATATGGGTTTAATGTCATTTCACATATATGCATACAATGGAGTGTGACTCTGGTATATATCTCTTCCTGTGAAGTGGCAAGAGCAATCTAACTGCAGCTGCCTCTGCATCTGTGCTAGTCAAATGATAACTTTGCTCTGATTTTGCAAAATCTATGTCTCTACCGTGTACCTCTAAGAATACTTTAAGATTTCTGACATTGGTCAAACAGAAATTTGATAGGCTGCTTTTTGCATCATTTGCCATGGAACCTATCCAGTCTTTTGGTGCTTAAGTCCTCAGGTCTTAGATCAATAGTATTTTGCTGCGCCCAAAGAACTTTATAAGTTTTTTTTAGTTACAATGTTGACTCTTGATGGTTTTGGCAGACCGTCTGAAACAATTTCTGTTACACCTTGAAAGTTATCTGGTATAAGAAAAAGAATATGAAGTTGGACATTCCCATCAATTATGTTTGCAGTTGGTTGTTTTTCTATGTCAGTACATTGAGGCATGTCTTAAAATAATGTAAAACCTATGATTTCTCAGTTTTTGCATCCATATCATTAGCTGTTGCATTCAAAAGAAGGAAAATGGACTATAGGTAGAATGGGATAACCAGTAGTTTTATATTATGCTCTATGGAAGATTTATACAGAGTAAACAAGTTGATAAGGTGCCTCATTTCATGATCCATTGAAAACACTGAAATTGAAAACACTTGCCTCTGACTGTGTAATCAAAACGGATGTCATGACAATGCTCTTGCTCATTTATTATGACGAGTTATATATGTTACATCCTTTAATAAGCGCTCTTATCTTAGAAACTTAGTGAATCATTGAATTGAAAGGGTCTAATTTGCGCTCTGTTCATCCTGCATTTCATTGCTTTACCTGCTGTGATACATCTAGTTCGTTTATCTGAAGGGAAAGAGTTACCTCGGTTTCAGCACTTCAGAAGTACTAAGACTTCAAATAAGTTTTTGAATGCTTGGGGAAAGATAATAAGTGCAGAGACATTATTAAATGAAAATATGTGGGCTGCATGTATGGAAAGGCTACATTTATAAAAGTTAACCAGCTAAGATATGATTCTTTATCACAGGAATATCAAAGTACATCAGTCCAGGTACTCATTGCTCTTAATGGCATAGTTTTCCTCTTTGTAAAGCTTTAGTCTTTCCCCTACTTGCAGAGTATCACTTGAAACACATACTCAAAGAGCCAACTATTAGGAATTCATATCAGTTTCCGAATGTTCCAAGCCATAAATGTAAAAATTGGAAAGTTGATAATGGCTCATCTATTTTGAGTGGACTGGTGGTAAAATTGAATAACAGTAAATGATCGAAATATTGTGTGATGATTCTACTAGTTGCAAGGAGGCGTGTGATAATAATGATAACCACAGAAGCAGACAACGACAAACGTTTAACATAAGTGTTAAATAGATAAGAAATAGTTTGGACCATTTCATTTATTGTATTTTCTTGTAAAAATGTAAAACTATCTTTTCTATTTGTGGCTCTATATTTAGCATTATATGCACAGTATTAGGAAATGTGTCCAAAAGGTCATTGATAACATCTGTAACACCAGTCCATGGGCTTGATAATAAGAAATGAATATAATTTCTAGTGTTGTGGCACTAAAGACTTATAAGTACACATTAAGTGTCCTGATCTTTAACTAAATGACATCTTGTAGATATATGAGCAAGACAGACTAAGAAAATGAAAAATATCCACACGCTGTAATCGCTTTCATGTGTTTTACTTAAAGGGTAATAACAAAATTCGCTTCTCTGTAAAACTGGGAGTAGGTCTGTGTATTAGCTCCTATAAGACAATATGTTTAAGATAGAAAAGCAAACTTGGTTTTTCCTATTCATCAATTGAGTATATGTTTGTAAAATCTAATAAAACAGTTTGAAACCAAGTCATAGTAGTTGTTTAACTAAATGACGATAGCCACAATTATAGCTTTTAAATTATAATTAGGTTCATGTAACGCACATAACACCACAGTTAGCCGTATTAATGTTTAACAGCTTCCATATGTAGTAAAGACATCCAGTATTAAGACTATAAGAATGTCAATTTATTAGATAATTTCAATGTCTTCTTTTGGTAGCTCAAACATTCAAATTTATTATTCTCAAATTGATATAGTAACATATGTAACAAAATGTTATAGGCTAACGCCCCGACTTACAGAGTGCAAACATTTCTTATTAAATGCACCTTGAATGGTTACATAAGATGTAATTTGTCTGCAGAAATCCAAAGGGGATTAGGATGGAGCAGGCCCTTACTCAGCTTGATGTCAAAATACTGTTTGATGATTTTACTTATCACACTAACATACGTAACGCTCTCTGATCTTTAAAACTTAATGACAACTAGCAGATCTATAAGTCTTTATCATATGAGCCAGTTTAAAATCTCTAAACAATGTAAGATATCCAACAGCTGCGAGTTTTTTTCACAATTTTAGCTCAAACTTTCAAACTACATTTCCTTTATTTGATATAGTAACGCATGTAACACGCGGTTTCAGACTAACGCCCCAACCTAGAGAGTGCAAACGTCCCTTATTTGATGCAGCTTGAGTTGTACTATAAGAAGGAATATGTCTGCAAAATATCCTCGAGGAGATTAAAACATGTTTAGGCATATCTTACGTAAAGACAAAGAGCTTGCCCGTTTATTACATCAGGTAACATATGTTACAGCCTCTGATATTAAAAATTTTGCAACAAACTTGCAGATTTATGAGTCTTTTCAAATAAGCAAATAAATCCCAAACATGAAACACATTCATCAACTGCAAATATGTTTTAACTATTTTTACTTTAGTTTTAATACCAAACATTTCACCTTAAAACTGGGTAGGGGTAGGGTTGTTTAATTGCTTATTCCAGAAAAAATGTTTAAGCTAGAGAAACAAACTTTAATTATTCTGTTAGCCAATTGCATAAGCTAGTCAGACATGGTTAAAAACATTTTGCAAAACACACAGAGAGATTGTGAATGTAAATGATGTTAGCCATACTTGCAAATTTTAATGGGTTATCTGATTTATGTAACGCATATGACACCTTAGGAGGCCGCAATTTTGTTCAAATGGCTGTCATAAGTAGTTAAGATATCCAGTATGCAGACTATATGAATGATTTTTAAAAAAATATTTTAATGTCTTTAATTTGTAGCCCAAACTTTCAATTTACTTTTTCTTAGTTTGATTAAGTAACGTATGTTACAGACTCTTACAGACTAACGCCCCGGAGCACAGAGTGCAAACATCTCTTAAAAGACTCGGCTTTCAATTCTCTACAAGATAGGATATGTCTGCAAAATTCCCTTTGGGGGGAGCAAACCCATTCTCAGCCATCCATCTATATTTCATGAATAGGAGCGGAGAGTGTCCTCCTCAGTGCTTTCGTTAAGCGACGGATAAAGCTAGAACAGATGAAAGTAGCTCAAGATATGCAAACGTTATTTATAACTTCACTGAAATTATCTGAATTTGAAGATAAGGCGTATTTGAGTGCTCTTTTATTAGCAATGAGGTGTGTTCTCCTTATTATCCCATCGAAGTAAATCAGTTAAGTAATACATGTAGCAGCTAAGACAAATGCAATTATTAATATTATCCTAAAATCATCAAAACCACCATTATAACTAGTGTTCTTAGTAATTCTCTTTTCACCATTATGAAAAAGACTTTGTGAATCATGCAAAATACCGCAGTTTGTGAAAGAAAAAAATGAGTATCTATTAGGTAAATACAAAGCATGGACCCCTTTGTTAATGATACATTGTACAGATTCTGCAGAGGCTATTTTGGACTTAGATGTCTATTGTATTGCGGTTGATGAAAAATGTAACGTATGCTACACCCTTAGTGGCCCAAGTAAACTTTCCAAAAATGTATGCTGCAATAAAATGATGATTCTGACTATGGCCAAGTAAACGTCATTTTACTATCAGTGAGAAAGATGCATACAGAAATGTAGCTATGTTTCTTTACATGAAAAATGCCTACTTATTTAAATGGGTGGGGTAACCATGTATGCTGACTATCCATTATTATGAAGATGATCTCTTTGGGATAAATAGAATACTCCATGACTAAAGTAATGCTGACAGTAATGATGATGTCTTTGGGACAAATAGAATACTCCATTACTAAAGTAATGCTGACAGTAATGATGATGTCTTTGGGATAAATAGAATACTCCATGACTAAAGTAATGCTGACAGTAATGATGATGTCTTTGGGACAAATAGAATACTCCATTACTAAAGTAATGCTGACAGTAAATGTATCTCCAAAATTAATAATGACTTAAACATGTAACTATAATTTGTATTCTAAAACACTCATGGAAACTTTTTTAAGATTAACGAAAATATGCAAAATTAGTATTTCAAATTGGCCGCCATATTAAATATAGTTTGTTAAGACCTTATATTTAGCTTTTTATATCAGAAATGGAGTTGAGGATCGTAAATATAGCTGGTCCGCTCAAAAAAGTAAGCATAACAGATGGTCGCACTTTATAGCTGTTTAGCGATAGGGATAGTAGTTGGCTGTTGAGGGCTCCACGGGGAGTGGAATGTAATTATAATTTTATTTGTTGGTTGTTGGACTAGATTCATCCAGAACAAAAAATGCAGCAGTGATCTTTGGGAATCATATTCGCAATAATCCTTATGTGATTTGTGTGACGTGATAGATCTAGAGGAAACATCCCAGATGCAAGATTCTTACAATAGCTGCACACACAATTAATCAAAACCAAAAAACCCCTGATATGATACTTATTTGCGGGTACACATACGCCCAATAGTAAGGTAGGGAGGAACACGTGCTATTTTAAACTTTGAGATCATGCAATATACGTTTTTAAGTCATCTTCAAGAGAATTCCATGACCTAATGGATGATGGAATACAATTTTTTTGTGAAATACTTGTTTGATTTAGTTTGATTTAGAGGTACAGATACATGCGCGGATCCAGAAAGTTTTATGTCAGAGGGAGTCCAAATTTGATTTTTTTTGCTGATGAGAGAAGAGGCCTAGACTGGTTCTCTCCCTTTAATAGCTTGTCAGCATATCAAGACAGGTAACTACTAGCCGCCATTGCGCCTACGTATAGCATACACACTGACGTCATGAGTGACGTGGTATTGGAAAATATCATTGACATAGAGTGCATTTTTTAAACAAGCCGTTTTATTAAGTTTATTTTGTTCTGGTAGCTAATATATTTTTTCTTTTACTAAATTTTCAAATTATAGTAATTGAAAAAATACTGAAGTTTGTGTTGAAAAATATTTTCTTGAGCATGCGCAGTTGCATGAGTAGGATTCTTTACTTGTAAATAAATAGACGTTACCAGTCGTTATATGCGTAACGGAAGTAGAGCTTTATCAACGAGGGGAACCAATCTAAGAAGAGGCCATCACTGGCCCGCCAGTGAAACGCCAATTAAATGAAATGGCGTTTCACTGGCGGGCCGATGATGGACGGCCCGACATTGAATGCTGGCTTTGAAGCTTTGTGAACTTTCAGGGGATACAGACCAGTATTGTTAAAAAAAACCTATATTTATGTGTGTTTTTTTCAGGGGGTCTGGACCATCTGCCCCCCTTCTGGATCCGCGCATGTACAATCTTTCTGTGAAATACTAGTTTGATTTAGTTTGATTTAGAGGTACAGATATGTTTTTATTATTTGTCAAGGGTAATTTCACAAACTAAAGGAGGAATACATACTTGTATGTAAGAAGACACCAAGACATTATTAACGTTGAAAATGAAGGACAGTCATGTTATGTTGCTGCCGTCTTGTAATAGTTGCCCATCCAGATTCTTTGTACAGGTTTTTCTATGATACAGATCTAGTTAATCCTGTAACAAGTCGGACTGCTTCAATTTGGAACTTTTGTAGCGTTGAAGCAGCCATCCCATTTAATTGACGCATATTCTACAACAGGTAACAGATAGGACATACACATCTGGTTGAGAGCATTTCTACTAATATTATTCGCTGAATTGACAATATTTTCAATATGAGAGTGTCACTGGCCATTACTACTTAATGAAACACCCAGATATTTATGGCTTTCTACAAAGCTAATTGCAATATTATCCAAACAAGTTGAGCAAATAAATCTGGTTTTTAAGAGTAAATAAGCAGCCTTAGTTTTCAATGGATCAAAGGAAAGAAAGCACTGTCTAACCCAGTTTGACAACAGTTGTAAATCATAGTTAATAATACCATCTATGTCTGCAATGTTTGCTGCAGCATAAAACGTGAGCTATCATCTGCAAACAGCCTTGTTAAACTAAGAAGGTTTTTAGTTATATCATTTATATACACTAAAATAAAAGAGACAATAGAACAGATCATTGTGGCACAACAGTGACGATAACAAGTGAAACATGATTTAAACCCTAACTTAAATAACTATTTAACACAATAAAAGCTTCCCATCGATGCTATTTTGCCTCAACTTATAAAAAAACCTTGTGCCAGACTCTATCAAATGCTTTTGAAACATCACAGAACACAACACAAAATGCAGAAGGATTTTGAAACAGATTTGGACACACACTTGAGCATTTTATGGCTCATGTCATCATCACCACTTGCTTTGTAAGGGTTGAGTTCTTTGATTATAGTTTCAATTTCAAGTTCAGTGCAGTTTATTTGAGCAAGAGAGTTATCAGTTACCTTTGTAAAGGTGAGTAACTGGGTATCTTCATCATTGACTGGTGATATAAATTTAGAAGCAAAATAGACAATTAGCTTTGTCTTGATCATTTTAGTAGGAATAGAAGATTTACAGTTGGTATTTTTGACAAATTTTAGAATTACTTTCAAAATTTACGTTGATCATTATTTTGAAAATCTGAAACAATAATATCATAGCTAAGTTATTATAAAATGATTCCTTCGCATGCTAATTTTGATTATTTGGATTTGTATTTGTTCAAGTCATTTGGATTACCTGATTTAAAAGCTTTTTTTCTTTAGCCTATCTCTTTTTCTTGAATTTCTCGTTAGTTTAGAATCGTACTACGGTTTGTCATCCTCTCAAACTACGATAATTTTACTAGTTATGCACAATTTAGCAAATTCAATGAAAATATTTGTGAATAACGAACTGACTTTATTTACACTACGCTGGTGAAGACACGACCAGTCAAACTCAGTGCCTGTAGATAAGCATGATAGTGATTAAAATTTTACCCCACCGCCTCACCCCTTTGGCGGGATAAAAGGTCAAGTATTTAAAGTTCGCAATAACTCAGTCAGTGGTCAATAGTTTTACTGTAATTTCGCATGCAGACAGAGGTACAATAGATATGAAACATATCAAACAGAATTTGAGTTAGAAGGCCTTGCTCCGGCCCCCTGGGTGGACTTAGGGTGGGGCAGAGGCTAAAATTCACCATTTTCAGAATATGGTCAGGGTGCATATCAATTAAAAGGGAATGACGTATGCATCAACATGGTAGCAAATAGTCTGCCGATAGACCCCCTCCCTCGGCCCTGCAGGGTGGAGTCAAAAGGTCAAAATTCAACTTTTTTCAGATCATGGTCATCTTCCATATCAAATTAAAGGGTATGGCGAATGCAGCAACATGCAAGCGCATATTCTGTCCTTACACACACCCTCGACACCTAGGGTGGAGTCAGAAGGTCAAACATTTTTTCTGAAAGTAGCCATGTTGCATATCAAATTAAAGAGAATGGAGCATAGAGTACCATACAAACACATATTATGTACTTACACGCACCCTCTTCCCCTGGGTGGGGTCAAAGGTCAAAACATTTTTTTTCTGAAAGTAGTCATGTTGCATATCAAATGAATGGGAAAAGAGCATAGAGCACCATGCAAACATACATTCTGTCCTTTTAAATACACACCCTAGACCCCTGGGGTAGGGTCAAATGGTCAAAATGTTTGTTTATTGAAAGTAGTCATGTTGCATATCAAATTAAAGGGAATGGAACATAGAGCATCATGCAAGCACATATTCTGTCCTTACACACGCCCTCGGCCTCTGGGATTGGATCAAAGGCCTGACGTTTTGTTCGGCCTACATGTTTGCTGGGTCCAAACTATTTGCAAAGGTGATGACAAGAATCGCCACTGGCGGGGAAACTCTTGATTGACCGCAAAAAGCAAAATAAATGGCACCGCTGAGATTATACAACTTTTTGCATGCTCAACTCAACTAAGCATATTTAGTTCACTACTTATAAATGTTAAAAAGTCAACGATGTTTGGCATTTTAACATATAGTAGCGAAATAAAAAATACATCAGAGAGTTTTTCTTTTATCAAGAACTATCTTTATTGTTCAGCAAGTTAGTACTTCTAAGCAGTTAGAATTTAATGCTCAGTTGAGTTGAGCATGGAATAGATTTATAACCTTTGGTACTTGTTTGTCTAAAGTTTAATCCTAAAGCCTGATAAAACCATGTAAATGAGAAAAAATATGTTAACAGTAGTAAAACAGAACACAAACATGATCCTGTTTAGCTTGACAATAGCTTGTTTCCAATTTACCAATTCCGGTTTCACAACATTCACAAGTTCCGGTTCCATGACATTTTCCAATTCCAGTCTCATGACATTGACGTTGTTTCCACTTGTTGTGTGTTTTCTCTTAGTCAAAACGCCTGAAACTAACTTGTGTCTGGTTGACTCCACACAACGAAGAGAGATTTGAAGCCATCTTGGAACTGATCGGTTGCCTTGATTATGATGCAATTTTTCAAATAAAATAACTAGAAATGTAATCACACCACTATTTATGTAAACAGTTATAGCATAATAGCACAGATAGGGCAATGGAGACGCGGTCCTGGGTATAAGCTTTCCAATTACGTCCAGCAATACGGCAAAGAACAAGAGAACAGCCACAGAAATTGATACACGTTCACCAGATCGTGGTAACAGAAATACAACTGTATTCATCATACTAAGTATGTAAAGGGGAATTATAATGTTGAAAATGATAAAGGTCGGTTTTCTTCTGAACGTCATGTCAAAAATAACCAATGTATAGTCGCTTTTGGGATCTGGAAATTCTATGGCAGAAAATGTTTCAATCAGCTCCCATTCCGCATTCCCGCGAAAATGTTTCGTCCCAAATGACGTACTTGGTGAATGTAAAACTAACTCTGAGAATACTTCGCCAAAACTTTCTCTCTTCGATGAAACTTCTATAAAACAATAAGGTTCATCAAAAGGATAGACCTGAACGTCGACGGGGCATCTTGTTTTAATGAGTGTGCCAGGGCTCCAATAGGCCTCGCCATCGAAAGAATACATCACTTCTGTGCCGGCTATTTCATGCAAAGCGTAGACCCTTTCAAATCCGTTCGGAATGATCAGTTTAGGTATGAAAACCTTCTCGGAAGGCATGAACATTTCTTTAATACCCCCATAATCATTAGGATCCCATGTCATTCTTTCGTCAAACCACACTACATCAAAATACCCTAATACAGATATATATCCGCTAACTTCATTAAACTCCGTCATATGAACGAGTTCAAAATATATGTCCACACCCCATGGTTCATCGTATTCAAAACCTGGCCTTATATCTGTCGAAGCGTTGAACAATAGATCATTCAGCAAAGTAGTTCTCTTTTGACTTGGAGAGCTTGTGTGAATTCCAAACAGAGCAAAAAACAACAAGTACGACAAAATATCCATCTTCCCATAGCAACACTTTCAGCACGTATTCAAATTATTTATTTTGTTTCACGCAGTTTGTGGACATTGTAGAACGTTTCTGAAATATGATTTTATTTTGTGGTGTGTGCGTCTGTACGGGAATGAGGTACACGAGTATTACTTGACTTTTCGCTATCTGTAAAGGCAGCAACTTTAATATTCATATCTGGGCATGGTTCGGCTATTGCATCTGCTAATCAAGGGGAATCAGGTTATAATTTGGTGAAGAATTAATAAATTATTTGGGCTGCGCAAACGTGCGTGCATTTCATGAAAATCCTAACCGTATACACACTGAACTCTCATTTATCAACCCTTAAAGCGCATAATCACAAAATGTATGGGGTTTTTTTGCCGTCCACTAAACTATTTGAAGCCTCATAGACAAACATTGTGGACCCAGATCAGACTGCTCCTCTAGGAGCAGTCTGATCTGGATCCTCAATGTTTGCCTCTTTGCTTATGTTAAATAGACATTTTCAGATGCAGTTATTTTGCTGGCGTTTTAAGGACTAAATAATGACTGAGGTGGTGACACAAGATAATACAGTTACTTTTGAATAAAACCACGCCTCCTTTTCAGCTTGTACCTATGCCTAAAGTTGACTAGTCCTAATTACGCATTCATGAGGCGCCGCCTTTACAGTTAGCGAAAAGTGAAGTAATACAGCATTATTGCACGTTAAGATGCACATTCCTCACAAACATCTACTGCACCATGAGATATTTAAAGTTATACAATCCCTTTATGCCTAATGGAATTTCCCATCCTTTTCAATTTGACGAATCGATTTCGAATTCAAGCGTTGCTGGGTAACAATTTATGATTTCATTCAAATTATAAAAGAACGTTATGTGAGCAAACAATACAGTACCTGGTCAGACGTCGCGTTCTGCGGCGTCTGATCTGGTTCTGGACTGTTTGCCAATGTCCAATAAAAAGAACACTGTGTTTATATGGGATAAAAATAAACAGCTTAGATAGTATGTTTAGTATAGTTTGCTGTTACTATAAGATAAATTGTACAAAATATGAAACCTGTGCAAAATTGCATAGGTTTCATATTTTGAGCATTTCCTAAAGCGGTACTAAATAGATTTCGAGAAATAATTATGAAACAACCTTGCTTTTGTAAATTGATTAAATACCAGCTATAGTTTGTGAAGCTCGGGAAAAGGTCATTTATTGTAATTGAGCTTAGGGGAGACCGGGGCAAAATGATACATGGGGCAAAATGAAACAGCGCGATTTTTCAAACGATGATGCCATATACGACGTTTCTTACTCAAACTGAATGCGCGTTTTGAAATCCGCCATATTATAAGAAAGGTTCAGCCAAAACGGAGCAAAGTTAAGCTTTTTATATAGAAAATTGACTTTTGAGGCACCCTAAGTAAATTTCGAAGGTATCAGTTATTTTATGAAAGATAAAAATGTGGTAGATATATATTTTAATTGCATCGTGTAAATTGAACTATAGAGATACTGATATGTCTCCAAATAATCAGAACTATTGTGGGGTGTCGTATTTTTGAATTGTTACGAGACAGTAAACAAGAGGTCACTGGGGCAAAATGATACAGCGTGGTTGGGGCAAAATGATACAGTCTGAAATAATCTAATTTGACTCTGTTTTAAAGTATTTTCAAGATATTTTTTATCGAAACTGTCTATTCCTATCACAAGAAAATTAAATGATACTGCTATGTCAGAAAAGTACCATTTTATTTTTCAGAATGTTAAAAATGGGTGGTCAACTGTATCATTTTGCCCCGTGGCAAAACATTACATAAGGAATGGTAACAAATGTGACTCAGAAAATTCAGAAAACTGTTCGTGTTCAATCATATTTCCGTGGCGATATGTAGCAATATAAATTGTTTAATTGTGTTTATAGTTATTTCTGTGCTACGTCTTCAATATTTGAATCTGAGATGAGAAAAGTCTTACTGTATCATTTTGCCCCGTGTACTGTATCATTTTGCCCCGTGCATGGGGCAAAATGATACGGCTGACCACACATTTTGAATGCTTGATTTCAAGCACTAATGTCACTTTATGCCTGGTTTTCTTTCTCTTAAGTTGTAGCTAATACTTGACAGTGTATTATACATTTAAAAGCATTAAGATATATCCAGTCATTAAAGCAGGAAAAATAATATTTTAAAAAATGGATCATTTTGCCCCGGTCTCCCCTACTAAAAGTTATAATTATCTGGAAGAAGCTGGGGAGAAAATCCTTATCTGAGGAGCACGTTTAAGCGAGATGGGGAAACTCATGTGCTTGCCCATACGACACATATTTTTAATGATTTCGCCATACTATATAAGTTAGATAATGCCACACCTATTCTGTATCCTCATTATAAAACTTGAGAAAGTAAATAGGCCCACTGGCCTGTAGATTGGTTCCCCTCGTTGATAAAGCTCCACTTCCGCTACGCATATAACGACTGGTAACGCCTATTTCATTACAAGTAGAAAATCCTACTCATCTGACTGCGCATGCTCCAGAAAAGATTTTTCAACACAAATTTCAGTATTTTTTCAGTAGCTATAATTTGATAATTAAGTAAAAGAAAAAAATATATAAACTCCCAGAACAAAATAAACTTAATAAAACGGCTTGTTTAAAAATGCACTTTATGTCAAGGGTATTTTCCAATACCACGTCACTCATGACGTCAGTGTGCATGCTATACGTAGGCGCAATGGTGGCTAGTAGTTACCTGTCTAAATATGCTGACAAGCTATTAAAGGAAGAGAACCAGTCTACACTGGCCTGTAGACGATGACACAGTACGAGTAATCTGGATCACCTAGTGGCGACCTCTTGATCATCAGGTGATCCGTGACGTCATTATAATGTTAAAATTACGTCACAATGTCGCATCTCAGCGTATTCAGGATTTCTGGAAGTCTTTTACATTTTTTTCAAAATTTAATGGTGAGCAAGAAAAAGAATCCATTATTCGTGTGAGTATGGGATAGAAATATCAGTCCCTCGTGATCACCATTTGTCATCACTCGGCAAGCCTCGTGATGCCAATCGGTGATCCTCGGGACGGCTTATTCTATCCCACCCTCACACTCATGATGGACTCTTATACTCTTATTCTCTTTCACAAGATTTGCTTTGCATAAGCGTAGCTCCTATAATGCAGTTGCGCACGTGCGTCGTGAAAATTGTAAAATTAAGGGGAACTCACCTTATGTGGATATAAGGAAGAATTCACCGTCTTGAAAAGGAACACAATTGACGAGAAACACGACTGATTATAATAGTCTCCCTTTGATGTGCGTTATAGCTACTCCCTCGTTGGTTGACCATACAAGTACAATACAAGTACCTGCTCCATCCCCAATAGATAGATAGATAGATAGATAGATAGATAGATAGATAGATAGATAGATAGATAGATAGATAGATAGATAGATAGATAGATAGATAGATAGATAGATAGATAGATAGATAGATAGATAGATAGATAGATAGATCGATCGATAGATAGATAGATAGATAGATTTTGTTTGTTTGTTTTTGTTGCTTTACGTCCCATGTCAACAGCTATGGTCATTGCGGGACGGTCAGTTCATTTAACCACACCTTTTCCTGGGCAGGCTTGAGCAAGCGGTTAACCAGTAATTTGTGCACATACTTTCGCTTGTAACTGACAACAACCCTTCTTGAATGAATCAGCGGAAGGGAGGAGAATGACCATAGAAATTATTTCATGATCAATCTCCACGAAAGTATGGGACCGGGCCGGGATCGAACTCGCGAAGATAGATAGATAGATAGATAGACAGACAGACAGACAGACAGACAGACAGACAGACAGACAGATAGATAGATAGATAGAAAGGTAAATCGACAAATTAGCGACAGTAATGTTACATGATATCTCGCAGATATCCCTAATTTTATTATATTTACCTGTAAACTTGGGGTGAATTTTGAAAGGAGATGTATCAGTCATGTAAACTATATGTGAGATGTGCTGTTTCATATGGCCCGACCAATTAATGCAAATGCTATAATTTTTACCCTGGAGATCGAGGTTGTCAATATTCAATTATTTTTTTGTAAATTGATGTATGCATAATATATTTTCCTTAAAAAGCTTGGAGTCCCCAAAGTACGCAGAAATCAACCAGGTACATTTATACTTAAATCGTTATTTGAACGTCAGGATGTAGTTTAACGATTTATTGATCGAGTGTCTAAAGCGATTAAACACTGATTTGAGCAGTTAACGATTTTTACTTTATGATTTATCCGATTAGTCGATATACTCTGAAAAAAAGCTATTTTCATGAAAATAGATAATTCTATTTCCTAGCTCTTAAATTATCGCTTAGGCTATCCCCATATCATATTTTTTTCTTTGTCAATACTATGAATAAACAGCTATTTGGACACTATCGTCAATTTTTTTCCACTTTTTTTTAGCTTGTGAACTTAGTCATTATTTGGCATCTCAGGTGCAATGGTGGTTACTTTGTGATTTCATCTCCTCCTTCAATTTTATTCCGATCTTTCTTAAACTTTGCAGGTGTTTTGGTTATGGTCTGAATTTGTGCTTGTGGTTTAGACGTTATCACCAACTCTCAAGTTGAGAACTGGCAGGTGTTATCTTGTAGTATGAAAATGTGCATATGGTTGGGACATTATCATCAATTTTTTCTTACTCATTTCGTTTTTAACATGTGAACTATGTGAGTTTTTGGCAACGCACTTTAATATCCAGCAATTTTTATCGATCTTTCTGCAACTTTGCATGTATTTTGTATAGTATGAAAATGTGCATGTTATTTGGATAATATCCTCACCTGAATTCTTGACATTTTTTTTTCAACTTGTAAACTATGTAACTTATCCTGATCATAATTATATATCTATATACATCAGAGTGGGTGCCTTGTGAGCTGAACTCCTCTTACAGTTTTATATTATCTGTTCTGTTAATTGCCAAAATGCTGGACCAGCAATGAAATTTCTGAGTGTCTTCATGCACGCTCTTGATCGATGTTTTGTGACGCCAGAGTATGTTACAGATTAATGGTTTTGGCGGTAAAAGCAATGCATACGGCGAACATGCATTACACCTTACTTGAGAGTGTGCTCACTGATGTTTGGATGTGGTTGAACGGTTCGGAATTATGATAGGCACCCAAGCTGTTGATGTGACTTTTGATTTAAAGGGTGCTCGTTGAGTACCACACTGGTAAATGTATACGTCGATTTGGTGGTATTTACGCGTATTGCCGGTACTTCATAGACCGGAAGTGGTAGATATTGGTGTTAAAACTATATAGAAAAACAAGCCATATGCTTAAAGGACTAAAGACTTCAATCATTTTTAAGTATTCAGTATGTGCATGGCGATTTATGTAAGCATTTAGGAATAGATCCAGATCGGTACTCGAATCTATTCCTAAATGCTTACATAAATCGCCATGTGCATGCTGAATACTTAAAATGATCTAATTCCATAGTCCTTTAGGCATATGGCATATTTTTCTATATAGTATTAACACCAATATCTACCATTTCCGGTCTATGAAGTACCGGCAAAGCAAATTACCAGTGTGTCTACTTGTTATCAAATGATTTTCGTGTTGGTACATAATGTTTCTACTAGGGCGGACTTGATTTAGCAATTTTTAGAGTACTGGGCGTACGCCAGAACAGCCACATAAACAAGTAAAACTGGGCACTTTGGAGTACTCCGGAATAAATCAAGTGATACAAAATATTTCCGCACATGCAGGCAATGATCCGCCATCTTTTTTGGAGCAGGTCACGTGACTGTTCTGTCTGCACCACCTCGAAAGACGGAGTACTCCGGCATAAGCCAGCACAGATGTTCCAGCGCACTTGATTTCTGTTCTGCCTGTTCGGAGTGGAAGGAGTAAAGAGAACAGCTAAATCAAGTCTGCCCCTATAGTGCCAACGAAGAGTGACAGTCACGTGATATTTTGTTTACAAGTGCTGAGTCTATATTACAATGCTACCCATAAACTATTAACTTGTGTACGTCACGTTATAAGTTACTGTAGTGTAGTGGTTATGTCTACAGCGTTGGACGCAGGCGTACCAGGATCGAACCTATTTAGAGTTTTTTTTTTTTTTTTTTTTCTTCATATTTTACTAGGCCCAAACGGAACAGGCGGCAATATTTCAGCTTACTGTAAATTCGGAAGTTTTCGCGAGGTTTTATTTTCGCGAAACTTCCACATGCAAAAGTTCGTGCAAATAAAATTATCGCGAAATGGCGAAATCACTCTGTTGTTTACTTGCCTTAGTCACAAATTTTGACGTCGCAAATATGTCTTTTAACGCTCACATTCGGGTGTATTTCCGAATTTACAGTAGCTTGTGTTGTTACAGAAGTTTTTATATATGTACTTTATACATGTTAAAGGGATGAAAAATGATAAAAAAAAAAAAAAGAAAAAAAAAAAAGACATGAACAGAATAATAAAATCAGACCTCCCCCTCCCCCCTCCAAAAAATAAAAATAAAAAAATTAATAAAAAGAGCAGCCAGTGAGATTCGAACCTAAAAAATGTTCTTTGTGGTTTAGTAACCCTCCTCGCTACCACTTGAGCTATCTCGATTTAATAGATCAATTGTGTATTTATCCTGGCATGAAAGGTAAGTCCCATAACTTTGTAAGCAAAACATGACGTCACTTCTACTCTTGGCTGGCAGAATAATAAATGATAACAAGTTGCAATGTAAAAAATTTGATTGAAATGCATTCGTACATTTAGAACTGGCAGACATAAACATCAAGCGGACATAACTTTATTGTTTCAGTATATAAATAAAATTGATGGATATTCCCAAATAACAATAGTCACTGGAGCGTTGACTAGATACCCATTTTCATGAAGTATGAAAAACCCCAATCTTCAAAACTATTTTAGACTAAAACTGCATTCCATTAACTTTGTGCAACGTATTTCAATTTTTTTTTATCAACACCGGCTTTTCTCCAAATTACATCTATTTTCAGCCAGCATGGCCTTTACATGTGTACTGGAACTAAAAAAATCATTATCTTGAAGTTTCTAAAGCTCCACTGAAGGTACTAGCTTTGGTCTTATTGACGAAAAATGTAAACTTTCAGCTTCCATATCACCATAATAAAGAATTTCTCATGAAACCATTTTAAGGACTTTCAGAAAAGATTGTGTTGTTAACATTTCGCCTCTATTGATATACGAACCCACGATCTCGACAACACCGCCTAGCACTACACCAGACATCGACGCTACCAACTGCGCCACTGGGCCAACCCTTACTTCAATATATAGATTCAATCATGACGATAAAAACAAGGGGATCTGACGCCAGCCCCTCCAAAAATGGATAGTTAATTTTTTTGCACCCAGATGTACTCGAACCCGCAACCCTCAAATACTACCATTCTTGGAGACACAGATGACATATGCGTAGATCGCTAAGCTATCACCCTCTAATATTCGAATAATACAAGTCCAATGACATTGCCTCTGAAGCATACACTGAAGGACTTTAAAAACGCAAAAATCGAAATTCATAAAATTAACAAATTTCAATGTATCAGTTTTATTGAGATTTGGCAAAAATAAACATCAATATATCAGCAAAACATGTTTTAAATTTCATATCAAAATGATAAATAATTTTAGAGCAACAGACTATCAAAAGACAATACCCTTAGATTCTAAAACTGCAATATGAAATTTGTCTAGAAATTGTGCATGCTTTAAAGTTATTGTAATAAAATGTTTTTATTAAATATCCAAAACAAATTACCCTTGGAGCCTTGTTTTTCGCCTGGCAGTTTTGGTAGCCAGCTGGAACGGATATTTTCGATGTAAATATCGTCTATATAATCGACGTTAGTTGCCGTCTTAAAGTCGGTCGCCATTCTTAGTTGGCCAGGCCTGTGTCGACCTTTAACTGTCCTAGTAGCCTGATCACAATCTCTGAGGTGCTGTCTAGCTGACGGATGGCAATTATAATATCTGCCGACGCTAGAAACACACACCCCAGCTTTTAACATTCCAATTGCGCCAGATCGTTTATGTTCAGACAAATGTGGCACGAATAATAAAGCTGTAAAACTAAAGCTACTGTGTTTTTTTTTATACATGTATACCTAAAAGGTATATGTGAAATGATAAAATATTTTGCTTCATTGATTCATGGGGATGCCACGTGCAAAAAAAGTAAATCACGGATACGTAGCTGGTGGTGGCCATTGTCTATAAAAACACCGGTATTAGGTATAGATAGAGGCAGAGTGTCGTTTCCAGCTGAGTTAAACTGTTAAAGAAGACTAAAAATGTTCTGGGTTCAAAAAATAATAACTTTCATTTTTTGCGTTTTTAAAGTCCTTCAGTGTAAATAGTATAAAATACTTATCATTTTTTTTCTCTGCAACTACTCTCTCTCTCTCTCTCTGCTGGCCTCAACTCGCTAACTTCGTCGACGTTACTCAAAAGCGCACAAAAACCCAACAGAATTTCTCATTTGGTCTGTCTAGCCTCGAATGACCATATAAAATTATAACGATAATTTTAATACCCTTGCTGAACAATCATTGCACCTCAATCACGAGTTTCCATAAGCTTAACTAAGGAAATTCCATGAATTTCTCGTGACGAACAAGTGAGTTCTTGTATACCGTATTTGCTCTAATACAACGTATTACAGAAAACAAGTATACTCTCTATAAATGCCACCTTTCTTAAATACTTGAAGAATCCAAATAAATATAGCATCGGTTAATAAATATATGCATGAATTGGTGCAAATTTATTAAATTTCTTAATTCGTATAAGAATTTTTGATTCTGCTGGTTATTGTGAGAATGTATGGGCAGAATATATGGGCCTCGACGCGAGAAAACCCGTCTTCGGGGGTTTGCGAACAACACAGGCGCAGACCAGCCTGCGCATCCGCACAGACTGATCAGCGCCTTTGTTATTCGCTTATAGAGATGTATCATATCTAGACTTGCTACGAGCGAAATTTCAATTTTCTAGCTAGTCTTTGTAGCTGAGGAGACTGATTTGAAACTCGCTTTGTAGAAACCCCGAAGACAGGCTTTCTCGCGACGACGCCTATATGACAAACTCTGAAAGAAATATGGGCATACTTGCGAGTTACAATACCAGCCTGAATTTTGTCAAAATTACTGCCTCAGTCAACAATGGCCCTAAGTCAGTGTATCTGCATCATATTGGCATATTTCAAGTCTACACCTCTTCTGGAAACAATGACGGTCCAGATCACCTGGCTTCCTATGGAGCAAACATGATCAGAAACCATACTGTTTATCAACCACATAATTCTTATAAACCTTTATCCTGTCACTAATTTTGTCCTGAAAATATTCCCAATATATATACTGGTCTAGAATATATCACAGTATCATGTTTCATCCCCTTTTATCATTTAAGAAATAAATTCGATTTTTTTGTCTGTTCATGGAATCCTGAACATTTCGGGTCTCTTGCAACAGACCAAAGTATTTTTGATTCATGAATGGACCAAAAATTGAATTTACTACATATATTTTATTTTATCAGTCAAGTATCCATTTTCAATTTTCACCTAACTTGGCTGGTTTTCCAGATAGTTTGAATTAAATCAGACATAAAGGAGGATTTGGAATGACCGAAATGCCAAATTTCCGTGCTTAGCTTCATGGCGATACGTGTTCAATGTCACACAAAGGTCAGTAAACCAGATGCGTTATTGGATGGCGTTAACGTTGGTCAGCTCAATTGACGCGTATGTAGGTGTGGCTTAAATCGTTTTTTTTTTTCACGAAGGTATGAACAACATCTAAAATGTAAAGGTTCATTTCAAGACTTGCCGTGGAAGTATAAAATATTTCAAGCTCAACGTCACAGACTTAATGGTTTCCTGTTCAAGTTTTTAAGAATACTTTTTGCACTCCTTATAAGGAAATAAATTCTCCATTCACAATGTATTTGTACACTGATCCAAAATTTAGTGCATTGGATATATTAAAGGGTTTGCATAAGATGAGATCTTAAAACATTTGTGGATGCTAGGCCGGGAAAGAGCAAGAGCTCTCCGTGCACAGGGTGAGCTATAAATGATACTTGACTAAGAACACAAAATGTAAATATAAGTAATAAATTCGATTTTTTTTGTCTGTTCATGGAATCATGAACACTTGAGGTCTCTTGCAAAGTTACTTTGCAAGAGACCCGAAGTGTTCATTATTCCATGAATGGACAAAAATCAAATTTATTTATTAAATGAATCATCTGCTGTGAAATATGAATCACATGACATATCCAACATTTTTGTCACCAAAAAGATGAATATGATACTTTCTTTGAATTGATAGTTTACATCCTGTTAGAAGTTTTCTGGGTTTTACCTTGGGCTAAGCAAGAGATATAGAGTGATGCCCTGGGCATCCTGGCTAATAACTTTAAGTCATGGCAGGATGTTTTCTGGTTTTGACCTTGTACTAAGCTGAGGAAATAGTGTCATGCTCAATGACACAAAACTGGGCATCTGGTCCGGGTGGTATTGTTAGCAGAGAATGTTGTGTCATGCTCAAGGACACAGCACAGGGCATCTGGTCAGGCTGGTACTAAGCAGAGGATATAGTGTCATGCTCAAACCACAACACAGGGCATCTGGTCAGGCTGGTACTAAGCAGAGGATGTAATGTCATGCTCAAAACCACAACACAGGACATCTGGTCAGGCTGGTACTAAGCAGAGGATGTAATGTCATGCTCAAAACCACAACACAGGGCATCTGGTCAGGCTGGTACTAAGCAGAGGCTGTAATGTCATGCTCAAAACCACAACACAGGGCATCTGGTCAGGCTGGTACTAAGCAGAGGATGTAGTGTCATGCTCAAGGACACAGCACATGGCATCTGGTCCGGATGGTATTGTTAGCAGAGAATGTAGTGTCATGCTCAAAACCACAACACAGGGCATCTGGTCAGGCTGGTACTAAGCAGAGGATATAGTGTCATGCTCAAAACCACAACACAGGGCATCTGGTCAGGCTGGTACTAAGCAGAGGATGTAGTGTCATGCTCAAAACCACAATACAGGGTATCTGGTCGGGCTGGTACTAAGCAGAGGATGTAGTGTCATGCTCAAAACCACAAAACTGGGCATCTGGTCAGGCTGTTACTAAGCAGAGGATGTAGTGTCAGGCTCAAAACCACAACACAGGGCATCTGGTCAGGCTGGTACTAAGCAGAGGATATAGTGTCATGCTCAAAACCACAACACAGGGCATCTGGTCAGGCTGGTACTAAGCAGAGGATGTAGTGTCATGCTCAAAACCACAACACAGGGCATCTGGTCAGGCTGGTACTAAGCAGAGGATGTAGTGTCATGCTCAAGGACACAGCACATGGCATCTGGTCCGGGTGGTATTGTTAGCAGAGAATGTAGTGTCATGCTCAAGGACATAACACAGGGCATCTGGTCAGGCTGGTACTAAGCAGAGGATATAGTGTCATGCTCAAAACACCAACACAGGGCATCTGGTCAGGCTGGTACTAAGCAGAGGATGTAGTGTCATGCTCAAGGACACAGCACATGGCATCTGGTCCGGGTAGTATTGTTAGCAGAGAATGTAGTGTCATGCTCAAGGACACAGCACATGGCATGTGGGCCGGGTGGTATTGTTAGCAGAGAATGTAGTGTCATGCTCAAGGACACAACACAGGGCATCTGGTCAGGCTGGTACTAAGCAGAGGATGTAGTGTCATGCTCAAAACCACAACACATGGCATCTGGTCAGGCTGGTACTAAGCAGAGGATATAGTGTCATGCTCAAGGACACAGCACAGGGCATCTGGTCAGGCTGGTACTAAGCAGAGGATGTAGTGTCATTCTCAAGGACACAGCACAGGGCATCTGGTCAGGCTGGTACTAAGCAGAGGATGTAGTGTCATTCTCAAGGACACAGCACAGGGCATCTGGTCAGGCTGGTACTAAGCAGAGGATATAGTGTCATGCTCAAAACCACAACACAGGGCATCTGGTCAGGCTGGTACTAAGCAGAGGATGTAGTGTCATTCTGGTAGATGCAAAACAGGGATTCTCGACAGGCTGGAACCAGCAAATCCTGAATATCAAGCCAAGCCCTCTATTACTGAGTTGGACAAAACTTTATGGGTCATCTGCAGATGAGATTGGTGTTAAGGAAAAGTCAACAAAATACATACAGTAAATGCTTGTTTATTTCTTTTCCAATCTAGTGGCCTACTGATCACTTTCAAACAGTTAAGATCCAGATCAGTTTGTCTGCTGATAACCTTTGAAGTCAGTTTAGGTCCGTATCAAGGCTGACAGTCACAATCTGGATCCAAACTGTTACTAAAGGTATTTCAGGAAAAATCATATTAACCTATAAAGCCCCACCTACAATATGCAGCAGACAACAATTTCAAATTTTGCCGTTTTTTTTTTTTCAAAAATAACAAATAAGGCATATTTCTTAAGAATTGTCTGCTGGCAGACGATTCTCATGAAATATCATAACTTTTTTTTAAAAAAATAGGAAAGATGTCACAAGATTTATTGTCTGCTGCTGTAGTGATTGGTGCTTTTTAAGAAATAAATTCAATTTTTTGAAGGTTCATGGAATCATGAATACTTCGGGTCTCTTGCAAAGTTAACATGAAGCCCGAAGTAAGTGAAGCCATGAACCTTCCAAAAATTGAATTTATTAAGAAATGAATTCAGTTTTTGGAACGTTCATGGAATCATGAATACTTCGGGTCTCGTGCAAAGTAAGTGAAGCCTGAAGATATTTTGAATTAAATCAGACCTAACGTAGTGTTTGGAATAGCCAAATTTCCGCGCTTTACGTCATGGTGTTACGTGTTCAACGTCACGCAAATGTTAGTAAACAAGCAACGTTATTGGGTGTACTCGACGTTAGCCCACTCAAATGGCGCGTATGTGGGTGTGGCTTAAATAGATTTGTTCATGAAGGTATGAACCACATCTCAAATGTAAAGGTTCATTTTGAGACTCGCAGTGGAAATGTAAATATTTACTTATATTTACATTTTATATTATCAGTCAAGTATCAGTTTTCAACTTTCACCTAACTTGACTGGTTTTTCAGAAATTTTGAATTAAATCAGACATAACAGAGGGTTTGGAATAGCCCAAACGACTAAATTCCGCGCTTAAAGTCATGGCGATACGTGTTCAACGTTACACAAACGTTAGTAAACTAGCATTGTTATTGAATGGCATTGACGTTGGTCCGCTCACATGGCGCAAATGTGGGTGTGGCTTAAATCGATAAGTTCATGAAGGTATGAACTACATCTCAAATGTAAAGGTTCATTTAAAGACTAGCAGTGGAAATGTCAATATAAGGTTTATTTTGAAAATAATCAGCATACAAAACAAAAAATATGAAAAAAATTCCCAGCATGCAGAGAGTAAGGTGTGAACTAAGGATAAGAAATGGAGAGACATTTAGTATCATTTTGTCTTGCAAGTGTGCTGTCTTACATCTGCTGCATATATTCAAGCCCATTCCAGACTAGATTTTTTCATGGAAGCAACAGTATCAATCCTGATCAGACTGCTCCTGGTCTTGGTCCATTTTGTTAACAATTAAGCAGGGCTAACTTAAAATTTGTTGTAGTCAGCACTGAAGCCAAATGGAAAAAGTTTGGTGCTGAACGAATAATAAATAAGTCTTTTTTGGAAAATCCAAAGGCTGATCAAATGAAAAAAGTCAATAAGCAATTCTTATTAGATATCCGCTGCACAGTTACAGTCAGTGAAAAAACTTAGTTTTGGCAAGTGATAGTTCAACAGCAGCCCTTAGTTTTGAAAAAAAAGATTTCAGTAGAATCTGTGCAAATGCCTTTAAACTTGCAATCTGCTACTTTTGTTAAGATCAAATACATAAAAAATATTCACACCTTAAAGTTCTATATATCAAAAAGTTTTCATTGCTGTCATTTTGTCAAAAAAACATTTTTTTGAACCCAACACCTTCGTGTATATGTTCAATGTGTCTATATTGTGAAGACAAAGTATCAAATTGCTGAATCAAAAGCTGTGGTAGGAGTTGATCTGCCCATGAAGGCACTATCTAAGCATATAAAAAAGCCATATTAGGGAAAAGTTGTCTAAGTTCTCATAGCTGTAATTTTGTCAAAATTATCTTAAAACCAAACTCCTTCATGCATATATTCAATGAGTCTACATTGTTTAGGCAAAGTATCATATTGCTCCAACAAAAGCTGTGGTAGGAATTGATCAGTCCCTGTATGGACTATAATAGCATAAGCATAAACCCCTTTATAAAAAGCCATTTAAAACTACAAAGGGACATTACTCTTATAGAATTAGCCCCTAGCCCTTACCTTTTTGTTAAAAGTATTTGTCTTGTATATATAAATATGTTTAATTTCCAGCAATGACTCTTCAAGATATTAGTGAAACAAAATGTTACTGACAGACGGACACACAACGTGAGAACAGTATATGGGGGTATAAATACACTTAGTAAATAGATATTTTTTAACCACTTAGAATGTACTTTAAGCCAATAAGTTGAGTCCTAAATTAAGGCTACTTAGGAAAATAAAGTTGCACCTAAAGTTAAGTATGCTTACTGTCAAAGTATCATACCAGTATTTACACTAAATTGTCAGAGACATAATTCTTTGCAAGCATGTTAGGTAGTTTTTCATCCTTTATGTCATCTGCTGACTTTTCAATTAACTTTCCAAAACATTTTCTGAATATTATCAGTGTCAAACAGTTTGGATCCAGATCAGGACTGTCAACCCTGACCTGTGTCTAAACTAAAGTTATCAGCAGATGACAAAAGTCTTGGCTAGCATTTAGAAAAAAAATCCACTTAAAATTGTGAACATTTTCTTACCCTTAATTTTCAGCATATGCTTTTTGTACTTAAAAGAACCACTGTATTGAGACAGTTCTTTTGAGTACCAACAACATATGCTTTAGTTGAGAAATAAGAAACTTTTTTTCTCTTTAAGTCCTGTAATCAGGTATATTTTGTTTTCTCCAGTTATACATTGGTATTAGGGTCATCAACTGGAAGATTCCATTAGCAAAATTCATTTAAATTAACTCTTTGCATGCTGGTATCTAACTTTTTAAAAAAATAAAGTGTTCACAAAATTCTTTCAGAACACTAACATGTTAAACAGTTTGAATCTAGATCAAGACTGTCATTCTGTCAGTCTTGACCTGGGTCCAAACTGTTTTGATAACAAAAGTAGTTGCTAGCAAGGAAAGAGTTAAAATCAAAATATTGTCACTTTTAGTTTTAAGTGACAATATTTTGAGAAAACCCGTTTTAAGTGACAATATTTTGAGAAAAACAGGTTTTTGTTTTTCTCACAATATTGTCACTTAAATTGTTTCTCAAATATTGTCACTTATAACTGTTTCTCAAAATATTGTCGCTTAAAACTTGTTTTTCTCCAATGACTAGGAAAAGTTCAATAATTAATGTCTATTGTCTAAATGTTTATAAATGAATCTTCAAAGCTTGTGAACAGCAAAGGTACCTGACCTGAAATAGAAAAAAAACAAAAGTAAAAAATGATATAAGACAAGTAACACAATGTACTATAGCTATACTGCAAACAAGTGGACATTCATTTGTTCATAAAAAGGATGGTAAATGTTCTAAAATTTTGCCTACTTTCTACTGTCCTACCAGCCAAGACTGATGGTGACTTCATGTTTTGTTAACAAAATTAATCAGCAACATATGATCAATAGATCACTTGTGTATTAATCCTATCCTCAGGGCAGGATTAATACACAAGTGATTTATCGATTTGTGTTAGCTCAAGTGGAGTGTACTGTTGTGCCAACCAAGAGTGACAGTGACGATATATTTTATTTACAGTTGCTAAGTAAACATAAACTCATACACTCCACTTGAGCTAACGCGAATGGATAGATCACTTGTGTATTAATCCTATCCACAGGATAGAATTAATAAACAAGTGATCTATCGATTATAAGTCCATGATAACTTTATGAACAAAACATGACATCACCGTAACTCTTGGCTGGCAGGACAGTAGTTGCCTACTTTCTACTGTCCGACCAGCCAAGATTGATGGTGACTTCATGTTTTGTTAACAAAGTTAATCAGGAACATATACTGAACAGCAAAAGAAACGCATATTTTGCATATTTGGTATAGTGTATAAAATGGGGGTTAAATACTGATCTAATGATATGCAAGGTATCAATGATGCATGGAACATGTGTATTATCAATTGCAGCACAAATGGATAGCTCATTTGAATAATGATAATAAAAGGGGGTAACTCTGGGCGTAACGAAATAGCTAATAATAAAGGTGACTTCTGAGATGGTGTATGCCTAAGCCCACTGGACGGATTTGCCTGAAAATCACACTGTGTGATAATCTGGACATACAGACTACTTATGAAGATTAAAATGTCCGGAATTCTTCAAGGTGGACCATTGTGACCCAGTTACATTATCGGACAATCAACCGGAAGTGTGCTTAAGACAGGCAAGAAAGTGTCCAAACAATTGTTTTGAACGGTTCTGTTGGACAGTTCCTTACTTGACATCAATCATACTGTGCCAGATTTTCTTACACCCCAAAGACTCCAGTGGTTTACAATACCGATGCAGAAAATGCAAAAATGAAGATTTTTGGATTGGCAGTATAAATCCTACAGCAATGAATTTTAAAGTTTTATGCTGTTTTCTTATCTGTTACATTATGTTCTCGTGACATGAAATGAAATCAGATTCAAATCTTGTTTTTTTTCAATGTACGGCACTTTTTTGCGTTTTTGCATTAATTAATAAAAAATAATAATTAACCGTGTTATGACAAAACAAATGGTCTGGAATGAACGCATGAGTCCGTTCAAACATGTTCATATCATTTAGAGTAAAATTTAATAAGATTTTCTGGTATTAAAAGGATATTGGATAATATGCGTTTCTTTTGCTGTCAAGTATATAATTGATAGATCACTTGTGTATTAATCCTATCCTCAGGACAGGATTAATACACAAGTGATTTATCGATTTTTGTTAGCTCAAGTGGAGTGTACAGGTTAGTGTTTTACTAAGCAATTGTAAACAAAGTATTATGTCAATCCCACTTTTGGTTGGCACTACAGTAGTTGGCCTGTCACAAAAGCCAAAACAAACAGGACATGTCCAGATCAGACTGCTGAAGAAGCAGTCTGATAAGGATCTTTTCTTTGTTATTTCTAACAACCACTTTATTTTCCATCAGTAGTTGACTGCTTATGGAGCCTACACAAGGCAAACCCAGATCAGACTGTTTCTGTAGAAGCAGTCTGATCAAGTCTACCTGGTTTGCTTTCCTGACTAACATTTTGTGAGTTCCAGCCCTAAAAACCAACTTTCTGTTTGAGAACAGAAATTCAGAATTTTACTTCATTTATAGTATACATAGTTCAGTTTATAGTTCAGTTTATAGTTCAGTTTAATATACTTCAGTTTAACAAAAGACAGATTAAATACTTCTCTTAACCATCTTATGAAAAAAAGGCATGAAAGAAAAGCCTAATGCAGATGCTTATCTGGCTAAAAGTCTGAGCTCTAACCATATTAAATTAATATTCTACATTTCCTTAACTAATTAGCTTAATCTCTTCTGTATTTATATATGAGCTGCGACCTGTGATTTCCAACAATGTGGTATTTTGACAGGTGTAGACTCAACCACGATCCTTGCAGTCTCCTTTTTAAGCCTAGAAACTCCAATGCTCTTCGGTCAGTAGCTTTATAGTCATAAAACATTCAAACAACTAGAAAAGGCTCTGATCAGAAGGTTTGTTTGTTTGTTTGTTTGATTTGATTCTTTACGTCCACTCAACAATCTTTCAGTTATGCGGGTCGGGTCTTCCTGGGTTGAACCAGTACTAAGCTAGGATAAATGTGTCTTGCTCAAGGACCACAACGCAGTGACGCCGGTGAGGCTCGAACCCGCGGCCCTTCGGTCTCGAGTCAAGCACTGATCAGAATGTGCATATGCGCAGGCTGGTCTGAACCTTTGCTGGTTGCACATACCACATTGTTGTTAATCTCATGTCCCAGCTCATAAATGGAGTAGAAAACTGTGTTGATCTTTTATGAACCCTGGATTCAGATCAGAATTTTACTAGATTTACCGTTTTTACACAAAGAAGTTTTATGTAAATATCTCAACAAAAAAAATCTTATTTATCATCTTAACTCATGCAAAAGATCTAACCATACATATCTGTATTTCTAATTCAGATGAGCATGTCTGAGAGAGCAGGCTTAATCGGGTTGCTCTTAAAGTGCAGTCTGATCTGGACCACCACTGTGTGTCATTCAAGATGCTACTTTATCCAGGAGAAAGTCATAGTTTCAGCTGATATATATTTTTATTCAAATCCAACTTTTTCCAAAAAACTATTTCAGGATTACCAGAGTGTCAAACCATTTGGATCCAGATCAAGCCTAAGGTTTTGTCAAGCCTGATCTTGACTCAAGCTATTTGCAAAGGTTATCAGCAGATGACACCAGAAGGCAAAGAGTTGAGGTTTCTATGAGTACTCATGTATTTTCAAACTTGTTAAACAAGTTGACAAAGAGATAAAATGCAAAATTTGCTGAGCACTATCAGTTTTGCAATAAGTTTAATAAATTCACTAATACAGGAACATGAACGTAAGATTCCATTTTATCATATGACAAAGCGTCTGGGAGTGATATAACGTCATGCATTAAAACTCGATAAACCACTAGTGGTTTACAGATTTTTGGGAAATGTTATGATGTCCATAAAAAATGTTGCGGTACATAATGACAAAATAAATACGTTTTTACGCAAGAAAAGATATTTCAAAGTCATCTTTATGTCATACGATAAATAGAATTTTATATTCCTGCTCTTGGATTATTGAATTTATTTAAACTTGTTGCAAAAAAGTTATGAAATGCTCCGCAAGCCTCACATTTGATCTCTTTTCCACATCTTTTTAATATATTTAATAAAACATGAGCACTCATGTAAGATCCTCTATTTATATGACATTGAATTTGGTTTGAAATCCCATATTCGCTGTGGAAATGTTTAGATACTGGTATTTTCATAATAATTGAGCAACATTCTGATGGACTTCATTATGTAATGTCACTATATATTTCAACCACTAGAGGTTTATGAGTTTAATACAGGACATTGTTTCACTCCTAGGTGCAACACTTTCTGATAACATTAGGGTATATAATATGGTACTTACGTATCCCAATTATAAAATTTAGCAATTTTATAATGGCCTCCACCATCCCCTTATAGCCATCCTTACACCACCTTATCTTGGTATATTAAGCTAGCACTGCAAAATAAAATATGTTCTTAAAAAGGTTATTCTTTTATAAGCAAAAAATGCACCGAAGAACTGAAACTAGAGTGTGCAAGTTTTCTGGGCCAGACTAGCTAGTTTCGGCCATTAAGGCCTCATCAGTGACCCTCTAATCATTTCAAAGTTCCCATATGAAACCCATGATCCCAAAGGACAAGAAAATAAAATCTACTCTATAGTGGAGGGCAGGGATACCTTCTACCGCCGCCACACAGTCCAAATCACCAGCTGTAGTGAAGTCAAATATGTTCTTAAAAAGTTCATTGTAGTGAAAAACAATTCTACTGGTGTCTAACTACATGCTAGTGGCAACTTTTGTCATCTGCAGAAAAGTTAAGTAAAGTTTGGGACCAGATCAGGCTCAGCAAAATTACTATAGTTTTTGATACAAATAGTTCAAAGGCTAAGGTTGAAATACATGGATCCAAACTTTTAACAAGCTAGTGACCATCTGTCATCTGCAGACAGCTTTTGCAAAGAATTTGAACTCAGAAGTTTGGACCTGACAATTTGTAAGGTCTGATCTCAGGGTTGCCACTCAATATCCATTTCAAAATTTTCTGACTTTTCACTGACTTTTCCCTGACTTTCAACCGTTTTACTGACCCTTTTGGAAGGCCAATTTTAGCCATTTTCATCCATCGACTATTCGAAGATTTTGCACAAATATTTGAACTTGCTGATTTAATCTTTAAAGAAAAAATCTTAAACCATAAATATTAGAAAAGGAATGTTCCTGAACATAAATTGCTTGCAATTTATGTTCAGAAACATTCCTTTTCTAATATTGCTTGCAAATTATGGAAACTAAAATTTCCAGAAGCCTGTTAACTAGCATCCTTTCCTTTTAGGAAAATTTTGAAATTCCCTGACTTTTCCATGACTTTTTTCATTTCTTTTTAAATTTCCCTGACTGAAAATGTAATTCCCTGACTTTTCCCTGACCTGGAAAATTTTTCATTTTCCAGAACTTTTTCCCTGACCATGGCAACCCTGTTGGACCTGACAATTTTTGAGGTCTGATCTGAATCATTCTACATTACAGAAAAATTAAAGGAGCCAAATAAGGTGGTAAAATGAGGATGCGACTTCTAATCAGGATCTATACCATCTTTTCCGCTTTATAGGAGACACCATTTAATAGCAAATGCATGCTGGGTGATTTTTCATGCTTTTGTTGTCTGCTGTCTCGATTTCAAATAATTTCTGCTAAAATTCTTTCTGGAACATTATCAGATTCAGAGTGTCAAACAGTGTAGATCCAGATCAAGAACAACCTTCTGCCGGTCCTGATCTGGATACAAACTGTTCGCAAACTTATCAGCAGACGACAAATGTTGCCATTAGCAAGGAGAAACTAAACTGTAACATAAAACTAGAAATGATGTTTATGAAACACTTTGCCCCCAACCCTTAGCTTGTCAAGAAGGGTCATCTTAAGTTTTAAGCTTCTAGCTATACTACTCATCATCTATCAGCTGACCTAATTTGAACTAAAATTTCACCTAGTAATCAACTGACAAAGTTTGAAGCTGCTAGCTATAAAATGTTTTACATTTTTTACTGATATTTTAGAAATTTTTTAATCCTATACCATGCAGTATGAATATCCAGATATTTTAAAACCTACTAGAATCGTCTTGTAATAATTTTGCAAATGGTTTGGACCCAGATAAAACATTGAGCCTTGATCTTGACCCAAACTTTTTCTTGAAACTCTGGTGGTATTCATGAAAAAATAATCCTTATCTAAAAATCTAATGTTAGCCTTTGATATTATCTCTATAAATCTAGTGTCGTCTGCTGATAAACTTTGCATCAGAGTGGACCAAGATGATGCCCAAAAGAACATAGGGCTGGATTTGGATCCAATCTGTTTGTCACTCAGATGGTATTCCTATAAGTTTGTTTGAAAGTGGAAATCAGCAGATGACAAGCAGCAGGCAAAAGTTTAATGTAATTTAACTCTAGTGTCATCTGCTTATAAACTTTGCGAACAGAAGGACTTCAGGCCTGATCTGGATCCAATCTGTTTGACACTTGGACAGTATTCCTGAAAGATTTTTTTTTGAAAAAGTTGATTTGAAAAAATCAGCAGATGAAAAGAAAAATCATGAAAAATTGTCCAGGATGCAAAGAGTTAACCATTTACTTCATAATAATGCTTTTGATCCCTTTGAAATATAATGTATTTGAAAATAGTATGGGAAATAGTGCATTTGATCTTTTGGAGCAAATGCTCCATTTCCATAATGTTTTCAAAAGTATTCAAAACTTGAATTTTTTTCAATGTTGTCTAAAAATAGAAATTTGATTTCATGATCTAAAATTAGCCTATGGAGTAAAGAGTTAAGCAGCACAAGAGCTCACCTGTGATCCTGTCTGTTTATAATATAGTGGTATATTGCTATATACATTGCTATATAAAAAAATTCAATCCTTGATCTACAGAATATATATTAATGATACCAGATAATGGCTGTGGTGTGATGGTGGTAGTGGCCATGGTGGGGGATATCTTTTATTTATTATTAGTATTTATTATTTTTTTATCTTCATTCAAAATTTTGGATTCCTATATTGAGGGGGAAGGAAAAGCTTCAATCTTGATTAGCTGGTAACATAAGATGATCTACAAAGTTTGTGAATTGTCCAGTAAATACATGTATTTTGCTTTATTACAACAAAGCTAATAACCAAATATAATTTCAAAGGTTTTCTTGAACATTTTACCATGGAAACAAACACTATGGACCCAGATCAGGCTGCTCTGTAGTCTGATCTTGGGCCATTTTGTTTGAAATATAAGCCATCAAGTATATAAGCAGGTGATAGAGCAGACAACCAGCTATCACTAGTTTTATCTCTAAGCCAACCAGTAGAAATTTGTTGGGAGCAGCTCTCATCTGCTTAAGTTCTAAAGTAGTTTATATTGCAAGGGATATGGACCCAGATCAGACTGCTCCCTTTGTCTAATCAAGGGTTCATATTGTTTGCTACCATTTACAGGCCCCCAGATAAGAGAGTGTAAAAGATTTTTTCTACTTATATCTCAACCAAAACATATGTTGTGGATACTCAAAAGAGCCGTCTCAATGAGACCGTTCTTTTGAGCACCCAAAATACATGTTTAAACTAATTGGTAAGAAAATTATCATAATTTTACGCTAAAAAAATTGCTATGCTTTAAAAATTGCTTAACTGGTCCTATGCAATTTATATATCTAGGCTGAAGTTCAATTAATTAGCTGCAGCAGCAGTGAATAGCAGACATATCTTAGACATGAAAAGGAACATGATCGAGTCAAATATTTCACTGAATGTTAGCTTAACCCTTAAAATGCAAACCTCAACTGCAGCAGAGGACATATTTCGACATCTTTCCCAATTTTCGAAAAAAATAAGGTGCGAGATTTCAAGAGAATCATCTGCTGGCAGACAATTCACATGAATTATACCTTTTTTATACTTTTGAAAAAGCAGCAAAAGTTGAAATGGTGGTCTGCTGCAAATTATAGGTGGCACTTATTGGATTAAGTATAAATTGGTATACATACCATTAAAACTGTGTTTGTTTCCATATTTACCAACACTGTAGGACTATGAGACTTGGACCTGTAAAAAGAAAGATCAAATTTGTAAGCTCTTTGCATACTTGGTAATATTTTAAGCTAACTTCTAAAAATAAAAGGATTCAATTATGGACTGACATTCTGTTGGTCCTGATTGGAGTCCAAACTGTTTGCAAAGATTATCAGCAGACTCCAAGTTGCCCACATACAGCATTAAAATTAATTCTAACGTGACTTTTGATTGGATAATGTCAAAAATTTGCAACAGTATATCCTATGATATACTGTAGGAAACAGTTTGACGTCATTAATTACGCAACATTTCGTTGTATGACATGTCACATCATGCGGCATGCAACACTCCAATTTGAGACGAAACTGCAGAAGTGCATTAGAATGGGGATAACCATATTCAAAGTTTTCATTTGGGGAGGTATATCGTCTGATATATGCTTGGGAATCACATTTTACGGCTCCGCTCCCGCATCACCCTAAAACTAAATATCCAACTGTATATCTGACAATATACCTCCCCAAAATGAAAATTTTGAATATGGTTATCCCCTTTGAATGTTTTAACCTTTTTCAGGATTCTTCTTCGTCTGCTCTATCATCTGCTCATGTTCTAAGCATGCTTTTATTGCAAACAATATGGACCCAGAACTGAAATCAGACTGCTTCCTGTCTGATCAGAGTTTATAGGGTTTGCTTTCTACAGCAGACATAAAATGCAGATAACATTTTCAGGTAGGATATCTATTAAGTGATGTGTTAGCTGCTTAAAAGCTTTGGAGGATCAAGAATAAATAAACTATCCCCAGAAAATCATGAATACTTCGGGTCTCTTGCAAAGTCCTTCGGGCTTCACTTACTTTGCAAGAGACTCTTGCATTCATGATTCCATGAACAGACCAAAAACTGAATTTATTGCTTATATTTACATTTTATTATAAATATCTAAAATTTAAAAATGATTTATAATTTAGGAAACGAAATAGTTTTGTATTTAATATGAAATCTTATTAACGGTTTTGTTGGAGTATTAAATGGAAAAGCGGAACAGCCTGCGTTAACACAGACCGGCAATGGAGCAAACAACAGGCTTGTTTTGCATGTGCAACTCGGTGTGGCATGCTGTCAATCACAACACCAGTGTCACTTCTGGCAAATGAGCTCATTGTTCGAAGCGTATTGCACAGGCAAGTGAGCTTGACAGCTGTGAATCATATTTATGGCATTCATGAGGCTATGAACGATTGCAAAAATATGAAGGTTCATTGAAGGATTGCTTCGAAAATGTAAATATGTATTACTAACCTACAGAACTGCTGGCACTCATCCAGAGAAAGTATTAACGCTGGTTTCCCAGGGGTAATTCCTTAGACATCTTAGCAAAGCACTGCAAACACACGACAAGGTGCCTGATTGCTGAAACATCTGAGGCTTCTAAAAACATTTATTTATAATTTTACATACATAATTTTACAATCTTATTATTTTAAAAACATAATAAAAACATTTTAAATGAACAAGCTCACTAGAATTAAGTGTTTATCACAATTATGACCAGTGTAGACTCCAATGAGCTTGTGCATAAGCACAGTCTTGTCAGAGCCTTTGCTGTTCACACACTCTAAATATACAAGTAGGATAATTTAGACTAAAACATTGACAAAAAGGCTACCCTTGATCTACATGTTTAAGGAATTATACTTTATACCTATGCAATAACTACTATCATCTTATGAGCTGGTTCAAATGATGATGATGATGGTGATGATGATGATGATGATTAAAATGATATGAACAAAATAATATTCCAAATATGCGAAATACTATTAACAGGCATCTGTTAAATTACAGCATCATTTCATTATGTTTGGTCCAAAAGCAAGTGTTTAGTTTTGAAAATCTGAAAAACAATAACTGGGACATTATCAACTAGGTGTAATGAATAAAGCAATCTTTACCCATAAATGGGGTGTTAAAAGCTATAGCAAGAACACATTTCATGGAATTATAGCTAGATATGTAGAGTATTAGATCACATCTATATTTCAATGCTTTTTGTGTGTATCTTTTTCGTTGTTTTCATTTTTATTTTAATCAAATTGCCAACCAAATGTACCCACAGATGTTCGTCACCACCATAGAAAAGTTTTTTGGTCTCAAAACATTTCATTTTAGGAAAAAACATACAGTTATTTGAAGTAAATAAGGAAATGTATACAATTTTGATGTTAATGAGGTATTTATGTAAAGCCACTAAAAGTATCACATTTATTTAAAAATAAAGTATAAGAAAATACTAAGAAATTAGGAACACTGTAACAAATCATAACCAACGAACCAAGAACGAAATACAAAAAGCAAAACCATGACTAACAAATCCGGAACTAACTCAAAACAAAAATACAAACCAATCCCAAAGAAATCAAAACTTAAATCTAGACAAACTAAAGTAAAACAAAACCAAACCTAAAACATATAAATCAATATACTACCATGACAGCAGAATAAATCAACACAGCTAAAACAGAATACCTCTGCCACAATCAAAATCTACACCAGAAAACCTATAAAGTGTTCAAAAATCCTCAAAACCACTACAGAATAAAGCCAATCACAACCACTACAGTATAAAGTCAATCACAACCACTACAGAATAAGGCCAATCACATTGTCAAGGAAAACCACTTAGCTGGGAAACCGTCAATCATAAACCTAAAACTCCTAGATGTGCAAGAGAACAAAACTAAGAGCAAAAACAGTGTTGTTTCCAATTTCTTAAGAGCCTTAATAAACTTTGTTTACTTCAAATTTTGATGACAAAAATACCTTATTATAATAAAAGGGTGCTTTGATCCAAAATTTCCATAAACAATCAAATATAAATACTTGAACTGACTTTTCTCAAGAATTTAGGCAGCTAGAAATTTAGATAAAAAAAATCACATTTCAATTTGAGTAACAGGTGGATTAAACAAGAAGGTAGTTATAAAGACATTTAAATTTGACCTGTATTCTTTTTTTAATTTTTTGATTTTTTTTTCAGTTTCCCTCCCATCTCCAAACACTAATAGATTTAAGTCTGAAATAGTGAAACATTCAATGATATTGTTAAACTAAATGATGCTGCAACAACAGAGTTCCAAGATGAATTTTCAGTTACTTTAGATTTTTGTATCTATTTGTGTTCCTTGCTAACCGAATCATAACACTAAATATTACACAGCAGACATTTGTTGAGCATATTAGTTAACAAATTCTTAACATCCCAGTCAACAATTTTTCATTCATGTCGGGATGGGCCTTCCTGGGTTGAACCAGTACAAACCAAGGATCAATGTGTTGCTCAAGGCTACAAGGCAGTGATGCCTGTGAGGCTCAAAACTGCAACCCTTTGATCTTGAGACAAGCACTCTGCCACTGAGCCACTGCACTCCCTAGTTAGCAAAAATTAGAACAATTCCAATGAAGGTCTTTTACCCGCATTGGTAAATTAGCCTAGTGCCTAGTTATGTAAGGTAGATCAGCTAGTCATGTGCTGAAGTGATCTGAACTAATTCATTCATAGGCCCAGTTAAGCAAAAAAGTTCAGCACAAAATTGCGATTATTTTCTTATATATCAGTTTAAACATGTGTTTTGGGTGCTCAAAAGAACCGTCTCATTGAGACGGTTCTTTTGAGTACCCACAACATATGTTTTGGTTGAGAAGTAAGAAAAATAATTTTCAGTTACGCACTCTTATCTGGGGGCCTGTCATTGTTTAAGACTAAAAATAAAGTTTCCTTGAGTGATACCTAAACATGCCTCACAGTGACTAACCCTTAGTTGAATATTTTGTTTTGATGCTTTGTGTCCCATTCAACAAATTTTAGTCATGTTGGGACATTTTCCTATCTTCATGGGTTGAACCAGTACTAAGCAAAGGATAGTGTCTTGCTCAAAAAGGACCCTTTGACCTCCAGTCTAACACTCTACCAGCTGAGCCAGGTTGTCCTAAAGATGACAAATAATGATGAATAAAGTATGTTTGTTTTAACAAACCAAAACAAAATTACTGTTGATGGTTCATCAGCTTAAGCTCACACAAAAGATTAGAACCCAGGATCCTACCTGAAACACCTGAGTTAACATATGGTTGATTTGAAGGTTGATCTTATAATACAACTTTATTATTTCTGATGGCAACTTAATACTGTAAATGTTCTGTGGCTCTTACTCACTGTGGGTTGGTCTGCAGTGTGTGATTGTGCTATTTCCTGATCATACCCACTTTTTAATAAATTGCTATTTAAATTACAAACTTCTTTTATTAAAATGAATTTTATTACTTTTTTTACTGGCCGCTCCAAGGCGGTGCTTCTTTTGTGAATCTTTTTTGCATTTGTATTTTGTGCTTGTCTGCCTGTTTCTTGCAGCCTTGTGGTCACCTGCTGGGAAAGGGCTGACCTCTTGGCTGTCTTGTATGTGATGTTTTCTTGTGTCTTTTGTCACTTTCCCACATGGTGTCCTGGATCAGGTGTGGTATTTGATTGTATCAATTCCTGATATTTCCTGTCTTCTTACTTGAAATTTTAATGAAGCTACTTTATTAATTAGGAAAACTTAAAAGCTTTTGTCCATTCTAAGGTGATGATTCTGATGTTTATTCATCCTTTGCTATTGTTCCCATAGTGTGTCTGTTTTTTATGATCAGTCGTTTTGTAGTGTGGTTCTTGGTGCTCTTTCTTGTTTTGGAATCATCTTGCTAAAGAGGAGAGGTCTGGTTGCTTTAATAGTGGTTGTCTGTGTTGTGTGTCTCTGTCTGCTCATGCCATGGGTTGTTGTCTGCAGTCCGTTTATTCCTGTATAAAAAAACTTACAATATTAAAAGAATGAAATCCAATTGGTTTTAAATTTTTGTTTCACCTTTAAACACAGGTTTCTGAATTCTACTTAGGTTGCACAAACTGTTGCTTAAGAAACTATGACCTGCATTTGAGCTTGTAGATAGATCCAAAATATATTAGGTGCTCACAAAGGAGATTTTTGATTAAAGAATTTGGGGCTTATATCTGTAAAAAATCAATTTAACAGCATCAACTTATAAATCACATTGCTAGTATCAAAGTGAAAACCTACTAAAGCGGTCAAAAAGAAAAGGAACATTTTGATTAAAGAATTTGGGGCCTATATTTGTAAAAACATCTATTTCACAGCATTTAATCACATTGCTAGTATCAAAGTGAAAACCTACTAAAGTTGTCCAAAGAAAAGGGAGGTATACAAATTCCTTAGCAGTATAAGTGGTCATATGACCCAATTAAGTCTGTTTTACAATTTTGATAACACCATAGATTAATTACTCAGTTTGTTCAAGGATTGCAGCAAGAGAGCTGCATTTTTTTTTGTTGATACCACTTGCCAAATAAACCAATTTCCAAAACAAAAAGTCAATAAATTCCAAAGATTCGTATGACAAGCAGAGCCAAGGGCGAGATGAAGCCATCAACCCAGCACCAAGATATATCTTGGCAACCTCCACGTCACCAAAAGAAATCATTGACCCTGCTTTGTCTGAGTGACTGAATTCAGTCTGAAAAAAAAAGTTTTTGTTTTTTGTTTTTTAGAATATTCATGCATAGCATGCAAGTGGCAATAAATGAGTTAAGTCCTCAGAAATATAGTGACTTCCAAGCCTTTCTAGAATATAACAGTGTAAAGGGACTTTCTAGAATTTAATAATATAGAGCTTTCTGCAATGCAATAATCAGTAGATTTTTGACAATTTACAAATGTATAGGATGACTACAATAGCCATCCATATAAGTAGAGCACCCAGGTAGAACCGAGAACTTCTGTAATACTACAGTTTAATTATGAGTAAATCCCCCTTGTTAAGTGGGGACCTTCTGTAAAAATAGAATTTACTTATGAAAAAAGCCCCTTAGCCCTCCAGTAAAATTACAATTAACTTACGAAAAAAGCCCCTTGGACTTTGTTATCCACTACACCACAGCGGCTCCTATCTTCTGTAAAGTCAATTTACTTATGAAAAAAATCTTAGATGAGATGTAAGCTTCTGTAAAATAACAATTTACTTATGAAAAAATCTTAAGATGAGATGTAAGCTTCTGTGAAATTACAATTTACTTATGAAAAAAGCCCCTTGGATGAGATAAGATCTTCTGTAAAATGGAAAAGGCCCCTGTGATGAGATGACCCATTTATTTTGAGTAAAGGCTCCTGGATGAGCAGAGCCCTTCTGTAAAATTACAAGTTACTTATGAAAAAAGCCCCTTAGACTTTCTGCGAGATTACCATTTGCTTATCAAAAGTCCCTTAGAAGAGATGTGTCCAATTTACTTGAGTAAAGGCCCCAGGATGAGCAGACCTGATGTAAAATTAAAAATTACATGCAAGTAAAAGTACTTTTAACTTTTACTAGGAATAAAGTGTGTTAATTGCTCAGGATGTGATGCCCAATTTCCCTTGATAAGAATGATAGGAAAAAAAAAATCGTATTACTGTTCAAGCCAAGCTTCTGCTGCATATGATCTAGAATGCTTCTCCACTGCCTTACAAAAAAATCTTCCGAAATGAGGTGTAAATGCTTATGGTCTGGGATGCAATAATACCAATACTTTTACATAGTAAAATGTTTAAAGGCAGTCAAGATGAATTTATACCTTTACTAATACTAATTATTTACTTACAGTAAAAGTAATCCACCAATCAGAGAGAAGATCAGAGGTTATATCAGTACATACCGCACATGGCAAGCGAACTCTGAATAGGCAAAGACAGTCTTGGAAATCATACCAATGCCACAATTTTCTTTAGAGTCCATGGACATAACACACTACACTTCAATGGAAGAAAATATGTTCAGACCTCCAGATTAGAGACTGGAGTAATTAAAAAAATCTTTTCAATCAAACAAAACATATGTTGTGGGTGCTTGAAAGAACTGTCTCATTGAGATGGCTCTTTTCAGCACCCAAATCTCATGTTTCAACTGGTGGAAAAGATATCAATTTTATGTTCATTTTTGTTGTTGTTTATCTTGGCCTAAGTATATCTCGGTTGCAATGTAAACTTGCTATATGTAATGTAGTGTTATTGTTAAACTGCAAAGGTGAGCTTTTGTTGATTTTATTGTTGTTGATTGTTACTCCCATTGTGGGATTCTGTAATTGTCTTATGTTTTGTTGTGCGTTACTTTGTGTCCATTCTAGTTTTGCAATCATCTCTGGTTGCTTTGCTCTGTTTGTCATGCTGGCGTCTCATTGTTGTGTAGCTTTTCCTCACAATGCCATCGGTTTGTCTGCAGTTTGTGATTGTGGTATTACCTGATCATACACACTATTTTTGGTGAAACAGCAAACTGGTTACCAATATCTTATTGCTTGTAGCCTGTGTATTAAATATATCAATTACAGCAGACTCAACATAAGAGTCTAATTTTTGTGTGATGACTAGTTTTTCAGCTTACCTTACCCTTCCAAGGTGGTGGTACTGTTGTTGATTTGTTGCTGATTAGCACTCCCATTGTTTATATGGATTTTGCATTTGGTCCTTATTTTGAAAAACAGTACTTAGTGTCCTTTCTAAATTCCAGCTATTTGTTGTGTGAATTTTTAACCCTTAGAAAGATGAGGTCATCTAGTTTTAAGCCTTTTACACTTGAAGAATTTTAACTTACATTAAGCTTATCAAAAAGAATATTCCTAAGAATATTAAGAACATTGAGTAATCAAGTCGACCAAAATTAGTTCCTTCTTTACCAAGGATGTACCATATGTTTTAGGCTCAAGCTAATTATAAAGACCACCACCAAGTAATGTTATACATTAAATGAGCCACGGCATGAGATTTCCAACAATTTGACATTTTGACAAGTGTAGACTCGGACGAGCCTCTGCAGCCTCCTTATAAACTTAGAAACTCCAAACGGTGTTCAGCTAGTAGCTTAACAATCATAGAATACTCAAGCGGCTAGCAAAGGCTCTGATCAGACTGTGCGTATGCGCAGGCTGATCTGAGGCTTTGCTGGTCGCACATACCACATTGTTGGAAATCTCACGCACTGGCTCAAATGTTTTGTTTTGATTCTTTATGTTCCAGTCAACAATTTTCAGTCCTTATGTGACTGGCCTTCCTGGGCCGAACCAGTACTAAGTAGATAAAGCTGAGGTCATATCTGTAGTCAAATGAAACAATTAATACAAGCAAGACAAGTACAATAACATCTGTAGATGTTCATAGAACATCCACATTAAGCTAAAGCTAGGCCACGGAAAGGATGCCAGCCCTCTAAGGAACACAAATTTAGGTATCTAAAAATTTTACGATACGCATTTAATGTTTGGTTGTTTGATTATGTCCCAGTCATTAATTTTTCAGTCATGTCGGGACTGGCCTTCCTGGGTTGAACCAGTACTCAGTAGATTAAGCTGAGGTCATATCTGTAATAAATGAAACAATTAAATGTTTTGTTTTCATTCTTTATGTTCCAGTCCTAGAACATCCACATCAATCTACAGCTAGGCCAGGGGAGGGGCACCAGCCCTCTAAGGAACACAAATTGAGGTAATCTAAAAATTGAATGCTATGATTCTTTATGTCCCAGTCAACTTTTTTCCTTCATGTTGGGACTGGCCTTCCTGGGTTGAACCAGTACTAAGCCCAATAAGCTGAGGTCATATCTGTAATAAATGAAACAATTAATACAAGACAAGTACAATAACATCTGCAGATGTTCATAGAACATCAACATCAAGCCACAGCTAGGCCAGGGGAGGAGCGCCAGCCCTCTAAGGAACACAAATTGAGGTAATCTAAAAATTGTATGATATGCATTTAATTTTGCCTGTTTGTTTGATTCTTTACAAACCAGTCAACAATTTTTTCAGTCATGTTGGGACTGGTCTTCCTGGATTTAACCAGTATTAAGCAAAATGAGCTGAGGTCATATAGGAATGCAGCCCTGACACACTACCACTGAGCCATGTTACTCCTATCATTGTACAGACTCTGACTATAGGCATAATTTAAAGTGGCATCTTTATTTTCAAATTAGCTTAAGATTCTTGATATTAACAGACATCTGTGTTTAAATGCAGCATCAATTCATTAAGCTCTGTCCAATAGCAAGGGTTTAGTTCTGAAAATATGAAAAACAAGGCGACATGAGTAAAACATTTTTTACCCAAGTTTAAGAGGTGTTGATTGCTTATTGACAGCAAGAACACTAAAGTATTACAGCATGAATAGGGAAGGTATTATGTTTTATAGCAGGAAATAAAGGGAAGGTATGAGAACTAAATTTGGAATTTTTTGCTCATTTTCATTTTTATTTCTATCAAGTTCCTATAGATGTTCTTCACCACCACAGACCAGTTTTTATTGTTGTTGTTTTTTATCGCAAATAAAATATTTCATTTTAAGAAAACAATGTACAATTTCTGTAGAGGAAATTTATTAAAAGTCAACAATTTTGATGTAAATGAGGTATTTATGGAAAAGCACTTAAATTTTCCCATTTCAATTTCATTATAAATTTAAGTTTTTTGTTTAATAAAGTACAAAATATACTTAGAAATTAGAAACACTGTACCCAAACAAAATCTACAAACCAAAAACTACAATCAAAAAGCAACAAAACTTACAGAGCAGAAATTAACTTGAACCCATAACAGAAACAAAACCAATCCAACAAAACTAAACTAAAAAATTGACAAACTAAAGCAAAAACAAACCTAAACATGCAAAAACTGAACAAAATTAATCTACACTAAACAATACAGCCAACAACAAAACCATTACTGACGGAATAGGACTGAATCAATACCTAAGCCACAATAGAAATTTAACTAGACTAGAAATCTAAAGTGTTAAAAAAACCTCAAAACCCCTACAGAATAAAGCCAATCACCTAATCAAGGAAAACCAATTAGCTGGGAAACAGTCAATCGTGAACCTATAACACCGAGATGTATGTGCAAGTGTTTAAAACTAAGATCAAAACACAGTGTTGTTTTCCAATTTCTTAAGAACCCAAAAAATTTATGTTAACTCCAAATTTTGAAGACAAAAATACCTCGTAAAAATAAGTTATTTTGATGATTTAACCAAAGAACTTCCACTTATTTTTTCTCAAGTTTAAAAATTTGCAAAAATGTTAAGTTTTAAAAAAAAATGATAAATGCCTGAATTGGCTAGTTTAAAGAGTAATATGCATAAATTTAGGTGGCTAGAAATTTACATAGCAAAGTAATCAAGATTTCAATTTATTTATCTGCGTGGATCGAGATAGTTAAAAAGTATTAATTTCTATTTTTTGCTTTGTCCCCCCTCCAAACATAATAGATGAAAGTCATAAAAAGTGTTTCAGTACCAATTTAGTAACTTCACCAACTTCAACAACAGTGAAATACTCCCTTAAGCTGAATAATGCTGCGACAACAGAGGTCAGAGATAAATTTACAGTAACTTAAAATTTTTGTATTTGTGTTCCTTGCTTACCCGATCTTATCACTAAATATATACAGCAGGCATTTGTTACGCATGTTATCAACTAATACACATAAGTTCAATACAAATTTAGATTAGTCTAATATTTAGAAGAGGTGGGTCAGCTAGTGAAGTGATCTAGTTAAATTAACCAATCAGTGTTTAAGCCTCAAAACAAAATAAAGTTTCCTTCAGTGGTACCCAAACATGAATCTTTGATGTACTGTTTGTTTGTGTTGATGCTCTTCCTGGGTATAACCAGTAAACCAATGGATTTAGTGACTTGCTAAAGGATGCAACACAGTGCCTACCGTGAGACTTAATCTGGCATCCCTAAAGTCCCAAGTCCAACACTCTCCAATAAGATGTGCTATCCTATTGTTATGCTAAAATTTAGGTAACTTAAAAATGGACAATTGTAACATGCTCAACTTCATGCCTTCAGTATGAAGAGTGCTTTTGGTTATGGCTTTCAGAATCCCAAGATCTAAATATTCTACTCAGCAATGTTTTGCACCAATCTTCCTAAACTTCATTTATTTCTTTAGTATATATTATAAATTCTTCAAGAGTTAAAATGAATTTTATTAGGTACTTTCACAGAATAAAGTGATTCTTACCAAAATACGATCAGTAACTGGCATTTCCTGATTGTATTAATTAACCCTTATCATGCCAATGTTCTTATGTACAGAAAATGTCTGCTTTGCATGGCTGCTGCATATTTTCAAACAATATGAACCCTGATCAGACTGCAGACTACAGCACATAAGATTAAGAGAGCATATGACAAGCGTCAAAAATGGCAGATAAAGGCTTAATTAATGTAAGTTTCACCATCTTTCTCTTGTTTCCATAGGTGGGCTAGGTAGAATCTGTGATTGTGTTATTTCCTGGTCCTATTATAATGAAGAACCTGTATAGGCTTTCCTATATGAATCCTAAAACTTTTTTTGAAATGTGTATTGATGCTTTAGATTCCATCAGCAGGTTTTCAGTCATGGTGGGACATTTTCCCTTTTCCTGGGTTGAACCAGTACTTAGAAGAGGAAAAAGTGATTTGCTCAATGACACAACACATTGCATCTGGTGCATATAGAACTAGCAACCCTTTGATCCTATATCTAACACTTACACTAAGCCATTGCCCTCTTGTTTTTAAATGTGATGATTCAGTGCAGTATGCCTTTGCCTCTTAAAGCACATTTTCCTCAGACAATGTATGATGCAGCTTTCAAACTCTACCATCTAAGCTACATAGACTGTCAACAGACGCAAAACATGTTTGAGTAGAATATTTTATACATTTCAGAACTCCATTACAGAGTTCCTTATCAGCAGGTACTGGTGGGTGCAACTTTGATGGATTAGGTAAGTTGGAGGCAAGATCGGCTGACAGTAATAAATGAATAGATAACTAACATGGAAGTTACCTTGGATTGAAGTAGTGAATAGATAACTAACAAGTTACCTTGGAAAGAAGCAGATAATGAAATGTGTAACTCTACCTTGAATGAATCCCCTCATGAGAAAACCATTGTGGTATGTGAGTAACATTGGTGCAACTCAGGCTACAGATTTGTGCAGTCTGATCAGCACCTTTGTGTTTCACTTTTTAGAAAGTATAATAGATATACCTGATTACCAAAAATACAAGATTCTTGCCAGTCTCTTAGCAGAACAGGCAGGTGTGAGTCTCATCTGGCTGCATACCTAGAAGACAGGTTTTCTCTTATTCAGTTTCAACCTATAAAAACTCCCAATACAGACCTTCCCATTCTAAATGGTAGAGTTACGGCCCTTATCCCTATACGAATCGGTAAAGTTACCAAAGAGCCGGTGGCGGAAAGCATGCCACCGGCAACCCTCCCGATGACGGATGAGGAAGCAGGGGGTACTGGTACGACCGGTTCCTCACGCACAGGCTCTGGGATGATCGCTTCCTCTGGCGCTGCTTGAGGGACTACCGGTTCCACAATGTCTGGCTCCCTTACTCTAATTGGCTGAGCTTCCTCATCTGAAAATACAGAGAACAATACTTAAACCTTGTCTTGCTGAATAAATTTACCCTTTACTCCATAGGCTATTTTTAGATCATAGCATCATTTTCTATCTTTAGACAACATTGAAAAAAATCAAGAAAAATTTAAGTAAAGTTTTGAATACTTTTGAAAATATTATGGAAACTGGAGCATTTGCTCCAATGGAGCAAATGCTCTTTTTCCATGATATTTTCAAATACATAGTATTTCAAAGGCGTCAAAAGGCGCTATCATGGGGAAATGGGTTAACCTGTCATCAAGGACATTTGAGCCACGATGCGATTTCCAACAATGTGGCATTTTGACAAGTGTAGACTCAGGATCAGCGTAAAATTGTAAATATTTTCTTACCCATGATTTTTAGCATATGTTTTGGGTGCTCAAAAGAACCGTCTTGATTGAGATGGTTCTTTTGAGTACCCACAACATATGTTTTGGTTGTAAAAGAAAATTATTTTTCTGTTACGCACTCTTAACTAAAGTCCTGCTGATCAGAATCTTAGGCATGCGCTTAGTGGATAGCTATATGAATCTAAGATTTATTCATTGAGCAGCAAAGGCGATCAGATCCAAATTAATGTATACTAGTCTGATTGGAGTCTTCAACAGTTTTTCTGTTGCCGTTGAATATTTATTCTCTTAAACCAATTAAATAAATGACATTGTTGAGTGTCCGATTCATTTTTCAGCAGACACTTAACACGCAATATCAAATTTTATTCGCCTTAAATGATCTTTGCCTCCTGTGTAATTTTCATGCTTTTTGTGATCTGTTGATTTTCTTTCAAATCATTTTTTCCAAATAATTCTTTGAGGAATATATACCATCAGAGGGTCAAACAGTTTGGGTCCAGACCAGGATAGACATTCTCTTGGGCCTGTTCTGGTGCCAAACTGTATGCAAAAGTTTATAGAAGCAGGGATCTAAAACGTTGATCTCTGACAATGGTTTTTTTAGCTGATGAGGGTGTGAGGGTTCAAGTACCACTCTAAGCTGGCCATCTTCGACCCCCCAGGGAAGCACCATTTAGAGTTCAGAGTTAAAGTTAAATTATGCAGGCCCCCAGATAAGGGTTTGAAACTTAACTGAAAATTATTTTTCTTATTCCTCAACCAAAACATATGTTGCGGGTACTCAAAAGAACTGTCTCATCGAGACAGTTCTTTTGAGTGCCCAAACACATGTGAAAATTGGATAAGAAAATAATCACAATTGAACAATTTTTTTTGCTTAACTTGCCCTATAATAAAGGTTTGTTGTGATAGCTGAATAGAGGCTTGGGCAGCTTGATGAACCTATAAAAGCAAAATGGAATTTCCTACTGTTATTAATTGGACCAGTCCTTTCCGTTTAAAGGGGTGTTGGGTGGTAATTTTCATTTTCATTCAAATTTTAAGAGAACATTCTGTAAGCAAACGTTGGAGATCCTGATCCTGGTTCTGCACTGTTTGCCTATGTCCAACAAAAAGGACGCTAGGCTTATATAGGGATAAATCCATTTATGCAAAATGGAATTTCATACTGATATCAATTGGACCAGTCCATTTCCATTTTAAGGGTTGTTTGGTAGTAGTTTTCATCTTTATTCAAATTTTGTTAGAACAGTCTTAAAGCAAACCATAGAGACCCTGATCAGATGTTGCATTCTGCAGTGTCTGGTCTGGGTCTCTACTGTTTTCCTATGTCCCATAAAAAGGAGGCTAGGCTTATATCGGTAAACCAGCTTCAGTGAGTCAGCTGATTATCACAACTAATCAGTCTTCAAATTTGGATATATTTAGGTTCGGTGGTTTTAAATTTGAGTGTTCTAAATAACAGAATTAATTCTTTTCTTGCTTGTGGCGACGTCTCTACTGCTGTTGCAAACAGCTAAGACCAAGTTCAGGACTGACAGAATGTCAGACCAGCTGAATTTCTGTGCCAATCTGAATCTTAAGTTTGATACTCTTATAGTCCTCCAAATGTGTTATTAACAACATGCACATTTTCAGACCATGTACAAAACACACAGCAAAGTTTCAAAAAGATTGGACTTGTACTGTATGAGGTCTTGCGCTCACATAGTACCCCCTCATTGCATCTAAAGAATTGAATTGTTTTGGGATTTTTTGTTTGTTTTTACAAAATAAACTTCCTAAAATTCTTTTGAGTAATGTACCAAAGAGTATTGCAAAGCTCCCATTAAGCAATTACACATGAATGTAAAAGCATGCGCGTAATAAAAATAGTAACATTCAAGGGAGGTCACCTAATATTGTAAGTGATTTTCCATACCATAAGGAACAGCTCTTAAAGGAAAGAATTTGCTCCCAAAGGAAGCAAATATTTTCCTTTATTTTGAAAAGGGACATAATTGAACAGAATCACTGCTTGATCAGGTAGTCTGTCTTTGATGTGCGTATAACTTTCAGTGTTCTGGCTATGCCCTTGAAGAGTGTCAAACCATAGGTCTAGTTTTAAAGCAAAATTTTTGAGGGTAATATTGTGATTATTGTGATTATTTTTTATCCATCAATTAAAACCGATGTTCTGGATGCTCAACAAAACATCTTATTGAGACAGTTCTTTTGAGTATCCACAACATGTTTTGGTTGAGAAATAAAAATCATATTCAAGTATGTACTCTTATCTAGAAGGTTGGTCAAAAGTTTGAAGGCAGATCAAGCTTTAATTTTGTCAAGCCTGAACTGGGTCAAACTGTTTGCAACACTAGTATAGGTAAAGAATTTTAAAATGCATATTTTCTTATTTTTAGTTACTTACCCGGGGTGCAAGCTGCACACCTATACCCATCTAAGGCCCCCTCTGAAACAAAGAAACATACAACATAGGTGAACAGGTGAAAGAAGGAGATGGCACATATGTAACCTTATAAACCTTATACTGCCCTTGTCACAAGAAACCCTGTCTTTGTGGTTTCTAACAAGTAAGGCAGGGGAGACAATCTGAAATATTGGAAATTCTGCTTGCAGCAAGTGGAGAAAGTGAATAGCAAATGTACTGATCAGACTGTGTGGATGTTCAGCCTTGACTCTGCCTTTATTTCTTACTGGTAATCAGATACTGGCATAAAGTGAAGACCCAGATTAAGGCAGCATTTCATCAGGGTCTGCACTGTTTGCAAGGATGCAAATAATCTTTTGGAACATAAATACATCATTCTGTAGAAATTCTGACAAGCAACTGAAAAACTTTGCTTTATATAATCATGCATTTTAAAAATTATTTACTTGCTACCAGTAGTTACAACATTTGTCATATTTTGCATGTAACCTTTGCAAACAGTTTGGCGTTGCTTAGATGCACTTTGGACCTAGATCAGGACAAACAAAAGCGTCAGCCCTGATCTGGATCCAAATAGTTTTGGCATTGTTGGTACTTCAAGTTTATTCGAAAAAAAGTTATTTTGAATATGATCAGCAGACTGTCAATTCAAATTTCCAAGCACACAAAGATTTACAAGATCCAAAGTATTCAAGATTCCATGAACAGACCAAATATTGAATTTATTACATATTTACAAATAGGATCAACTTTCAGCTTTCTAGGTCGAACTAGGCTGGATTTCTGGATATTTTGAATTTAATTTGACATTACAGTTTTCAAATAGCAAAAATGCAAATTTCTGCTCTTAACAGTATGGCCATATGTGTTACTCAAACATCAGTAAACAATGTTATTAATTAGATTGAAACAACATTGGTCCATCCCTTATGTCTCGTATGTAGATGTGGCTTAAATCAATCTGTTCATGAAGGTATGAAGGACATTTCAAATGTAAAGGTTTGTTTAAAGAATTGCAGTAGCAATGTAGTCAAATAAACTCAAGCATTAATTTAGGGGATAACTGTACTAAAATTTTCATTTGTATATCTTTGGATATATGGTCCGTCGAAAATTTAGATTAAAGGTGAAGCGTTAGCGGAGCCATAAAACTCGATATCTGAACATATATACGACAATATATCTCCACTAACGGAAATTATAAATGAGGTTATCTCCATTTTAACGAGCTAATAACATTTTTCCTTCAAAAAGGGCAGTGTAAATATAGTACATTTGCTAGGCTTCTGTCTGGCAGCTGCCAGTTGCATAAAACAGATTGTTGGGTGCAAAAAATACTTGTAAGCCATTGATTGACAAGCCAATGACAAGCATCATTACTCAATGACAGCAAGTTTGACTCGCAAATTTATGACGTTATCAAATCAAGACATTGCATTACATTTGCAAGTGCATTAGAATACCCCAGATATGATGAATTTGAATGCACTTGTTTCTGTAATACAATATCTCATTGGATAGTGTCAGAAATTTGCAACAGTATATCCTGTACTCTAATGATTTTGTCATGCGATGTCTGATTGGATAACATCAAAAATTTGCCACAGTATATCCTGCAATATACTGCCAGAAATAGTTTGATGTCATTATTTATTTTACATTTCTTTGGATAACTGTCGGAAATCACGTCTTATGGCTCTGCTCACTAATTCCCATAATACTAAATTTCAGACCCCATATCTGACAATATACTTCCCCAAATGAAAATTTTGAAGACAGTTATCCTTTAATATATCATCGTAAATCTTTTGATGTCATAAATTATGTCACGTGACACGAGGCTTTCAGGTTGGCTTTCTTGTATGTGTCATTTTCCCATACTGTGTACTGGGTCAGGTGTGGTACTTGATTGTATTGATTCCTGATCTTTGTCCTCTTCCTTACTTGAAATGGGGATATACATATTCAACGTTTCATTTAGGGAGCTAAATATTTGGATATTTGGTCAGAAAGTTATGTTAACCTTGACATACAATTTGAGCCATAAAACAATTTCTTCCCTATAATTTTCCAACTATATACAGCCTCTACTGAAAATTTTGAATTTAATTATCCGCTAGATAATATAATCTCAAAAGCTAAATTCAGTTTTACACAATTTAAATGTGGACATTATCAGCCAGTATTGTTGCATGCTTTCAGTAAAAGCATATAATCTGTATGTATGTGACCTTGACATCTTATTCCACCAGATAAGTGGGTGTTCCACATATAATCTGTATGTATGTGACATTGATGTCTATTTCACCAGATAATTGGAAGGGAGTTCCTGATCATTATCTGCCAGTATCGTTGCATGCTTTCAGTAAATGCATATAATCTGTATGTATGTGGCCTTGACATTTATATCACCAGCTAAGTGGGAGTTCCTGATCATAATCTGCTTCTGTGTCTGTTCTATATAAAGGCAGGGCTGTGGAAATACCATGCCCGACTTGTCCGACCTGGTCCCATTTCATTCAGGACAAGTTGAAAATTTCTATTTACTTGTCCTGGGACAAGTACAAATATATTATGTTAATTCAATTCTGTATTTCATATCCTGATTAATTATTACAAGCTCACATCTTGCATGGAAAACAGTGTGGATCCTAATCAGCTGGCTTCTTCAGAAGCCGGCTGATCTGGATCTACACTGCTTACAAGAGAAGCCAGCTGATCAGGATCCATACTGTTTACAAGAGTTGATATATATCTGGTTTCATACTGTTTTTGAAAGAATAAATTGTTTAAGCACTGCAAGGTATAAGCTAATTTGTTCTTTCGACAAGTAAAATTTTCTATGGACAAGTACATTCTGGCTTTTTACTTGTCCCTGGACAAGTAGAAAATGTTACTATTTCCACACCCCTGATAAAGGGAATGTATTCTGACAATTTTCATTTGGGGTGGTATATTTTCAGTTTAGCAGTTGAAAATTCAGTTTTATGTTCATGCCTGTGTTGATCCATAAACTGATATTTGCTACCTTATAACAGACAATATACCTACCTCTCAAATGAATTGAGCCAGTACATGAGATTTCCAACCATGTGGTATGTGCGACCAGCAAAACCTCAGATCAGCCTGCGCATATGCGCAGTCTGATCAGAGCCTTTGCTAGCCGCTTGAGTATTCTATGATTATTAAGCTACTGACTGAACATCAATTGGAGTTTTTAAGCTTAAAAGGAGGCTGCAGAGGCTGGTCCGAGTCTACACGTCAAAATGCCACATTGTTGGAAATCTTATGCACTGGCTCAATTTTGATTATTCTCACTCCTTGTTAAAAAAAAATCTTTCAGTGAAAATGTACATGTATGTTGCACCTACACCACTCATCAGCCAATTTAAAGTAACTTAGTTTTTGTTGCTGCTTTATGTCTAAATCAACAATTTTACAGACATGTCTTAATTGCCTGTCTTCCTGGGACAAACCAGTACTAATCAGAGGATAAGGACACAATGCAGTGCCTTGGAAGAGTCTGGATCTAACATCATTCAATATCTAATCTTACACTATACCATTGAGTGACCAAACCTCTCAAAACATGACATTATAATAGAGCTCCAATAGGAGAAAGCCTGTCTTGGGCGTTTCTGACAAAGCCAGACTCAAACGAGTGTACTCAGCTACAGAACTAGCTAGGAAATTGAAATTTCACTTTTTGAGTCGGGCCCATATAATACCAAGGATTCTAGACATAGGTATAGAGGATCTTACATGAGTGCTTATATTTAATTGAATACATTAAATGAGTTGGTGAAAAGTCATAAAATATAGGCTTGACAAGCATTTTATCGCTTTTTAGTAACAAATTTAATACATTCAATAACACAAGAGCACAAATGTTAGATTCATACATATCATATGACATTAGGATTTACTTTGCTTCTTCCTAACAGTGGCATTGTCTTTATGGCTAGCAGTTATAGAACTTATATACATTGTATCAGATTCATATTATATATTTTTATCTGTTTTTACTCTGAATGTATACTTGTTGATTCTTCCATCCAGATTGACACAAAGTTTTGAGGTCACTGAAAATTTCATGCTGTCATGAGTTGAAATAGTAATTTTATTGTTGATTAAAGCTTTGTCACTGAAATCTCAACAGACAGTGCAGAGCCTGATCAGAAGAGGAACTAGCTCATCTGGGTCTACACCATCAAAATGCTTATTCATGGGTCCCAGTATATACTTATTGCTAACATAAACAGGGTGTGTGTTTTTTATCAACAAAATGAGCAACTTACCCCTCTTAAGGCGCCGGAAGTCCTCTTGTGTCATCACTGAAAGAAACAATACATATATCAAGGACATTTGTCATCAATACAGGGGCACAGGTTTAGATAAAACAAAAAATTTCAGCGTAAAATTGTTAATATTTTCTTACCCATAAATTTTAGCATATGTTTTGGGTGCTCAAAAGAACTGTCTCATTGAGACGGTTCTTTTGAGTACCCACAACATATGTTTTGGTTGAGAAGTAAGAAAATTATTTTTCTGTTACGCACTCTTAACTAAAGTCCTGCAGGGGTGCTCTTAGCATTTGGCAAGTTTAATTTTCTTATAGGAATACTGTGCAACCATGGCAATTAACCCTTTACCCTATAGAGATGCCTTTTAACGCCCTTGCAGACAGAGCAGAACCAGATCAGGCAGCTCTTGTAAGAGATTATCAAAAAGGGTACTTTTAACAAATATCATTTTTGGTGTTCATGAGTAAAATAATGTTTGATTACAGCCTGAAAAATACAACATCTTTTCTGTTTCTTTTTATGCTTCCAAGCTGCAATAATTTAGCTTGCAAACCATACCTCAGTCAGTTAAGCAAATATTTTTTAGTGTAAATTGCGATTATTTTTTTATATATCAGTTTCAACATGAGTTTTGGGTGCTCAAAATAACGGTCTCATCGAGACAGTTCTTTTGAGTACCCATAACATATGTTGAGAAATAATAAAAATAATTTTCCATTATGCACTCTTATATGGGCCTGCAAATGAAGAGGAAAGCTATTTTTGTTCCATATCATTTTCTTGTGTTTGTTCATTTGTTTTGATTCTTTACATCCCATCAACAATCTTTCAGCTGAACAGGGACAGGTCTTCCTGGGTTAAGCCAGTACTAAGTTAGAATAATTTTCTTGTGTACGTCATGGTCTGTCCAAAATTGTGTAAACTTGAGTTTGCACAAAATTAATAGTTAAGAATTATAAAATTAAGAATAGTGCTTAAAAAATAGAGATGCAAGTTTCATAGAAGGCAAAGCTGCATTGACATTTTACACTACAGTATAATGCATGATGCCAGTGTCTTAATTGACGTCATTGTTATAAGCAGAGAAAATCATCAGGACTTTAGTTAAAAGTGTGTACCAAAAATTTATTTTGTTGTTTCAGGGAGCTGGTTCTTTTGGGCACTCAAAACATATCCTCAAACTGATGGGTAAGAAAATATTTACACTTTTACACTCAAAAATTTTGTTTATCTAAACCTATGATCAAAGAGTGTAAAAACTTGCTTCTCTGAAACATTGAAATTTATATTACTTCAATTTCACTGAGACATCTGTTTATTTTGATCATTGAAAGCATAGTAGACTAATATTAAAACTTACCACTACACGTGCGATGACACAAGAGGCCACACTCCCGGCAAGTCAGCCTCTGCTGCCTCTTCCTGACCACCTCTCCACAAGTGCTGCACCCATCGTACCTCCTGAAAAACAAAAGGAAAAACAATATTAAGCTGTGTTGAAGTACAAAGGTCTCAAAATTAGAATCAGGGGACAAAAATTTCATTTGTCCCCTTGTTATTTCGGCTTGTAATTACGAGTGAAATATAGAAAAAACGAGTAATTCTTCCCAAAGTACTCGTCCTGTAGGACAAGTGCTTTGGGAAAAATTACTCCAGGAAGTCATATTGCATATTTCTCCCTTATGTTCTTTATTGCATGTGCTTTTAAAGGATAAGTGCATGTGTTTGCAGGACGAGTGAAAATTGTAAGTCACTTGTCCTGCAGGACAATTGCAATATTGAAATATTTTTGTCCCCTGAGAATATTGACAAACAGTGCAGATCCTGTTCAGATGAGACAGCATGCAGCCCTATGATTAACTCTTTGCATGCTCAGTAATATTTCATCATTTCATTTTGTCGCCATCTGCTGTCCAATTTTAAAATTACTTCTTCAAATGATTGTTAAATAAATTTTTCAAAAAAATATTTCAGGGACACTATAAGAATGCCAAACAATTTGGACCCAGATTAGTTCACGGGCATCTGATCTGGGTCCAAATTGTTTGCAAAGGATATCAGCGGACGACCAAAGTTGGCATAAGCGACGAAAAACAGTAAGCTAAACAGGGATATAATTGTGAACATGCTTGAGAGATCAGATCTCATGGGCAATATCTACCCTTTAGCTACTGATGAATTTTTCCAAAATTTCTATGAAGCTAAATTAACTCGCAAGTTTAGATGGTTTAATTTATATTTTAGAGGGGTCACAAGTACCACTCCTAAAATAACACTAAGACTGGTTTTACCTCAGCAAAACCACAGTGCCAATCCTGATTCTGTGGCAGCTCCTCTGGGCCTACATTGCCAATATTGGGTTAAACCTACGTATGCTATGTAATTTTTCTTGCTTGTTTTTCCCCCAAAACCAACGTTTGAGAAAGTCTCTTATATATCATAAGAGTGGGAAATTTGGATCCAGATCAGGAGCCACATTCCGTTGGTCCTGAACTGGATCCAAACTGTTTGCAGAGGACACTAGTAGACATTGACACTAGAGAACATTGAATTTTCACAGGGATATTGACCTCTTGATTTATGCCCAGTGTTTTTTTTTAGTTTTTTTTTATTTGATTCTTTACATCCCAGTCAACAATCTTTCAGTTACTTCAGGATGGGTCTTCCAGAGTTGAACCAGTACTAAGGTAGAACTAGATCACATTCAATGGTGTTCCATCGCTAATCCCCACGCTCTTGAAGAAATCTAATGGTATTTGACCCTTTGACCCCATCCAAAGGTCAATGCCACATGACCATGTTCAGAAAATTAATTTTTGACCCCCCCAATATCCAAAGTCCATAACCCTTGGGCATTACCCAGGTGACCGAATGAAAATCCCATCTGATATGTTTTATATCTTATTAATGTGAGAAGACACACAAAGTTGGTTTTAAAATCTTTGAAATGGACTTTTTAATTGAAATTTAATGATATTTAACCCCCAGGGGGGTACTCTGGTATTTTCATACATACGTAGGCTCGGGACATTTTCTTGGGTTCAAAATTTTGAATTTAAATATTTTTTGGGTTTTCAGAAATTTTTTTATTTTTTTGGGTGTGAAGATTTTGTGGATATTTTTTTGGGATCATCTCAAAATTGGACTATATTCAGGGGTCATTTATATGCATTTTATGGTCTTTTCTTAAGTTCTAGCTACAGAATGGGGATATTTTTTTGGGTTTCTAAAACTTCAAATATTTTTTTGGGGTGCTTGAAATTCCTGATAATTTTTTGGGGTGAAAGGTAGATGCTGGGTCTGAAGCCTACGTATGAAGAAAAAATGAGAGTACCCCCCCTGGGATTTGACCTTTTGGTCCCTTCCCAGGGCCCCAGGGGACGGGGCCAAAAGAAAAAGGTGCTGTTGCACGATCCATTCATGTGAGCTACTCACACACCAAATTTGGTTGGATTTCGTCCAATGGTTAAGGAGGAGATACCGTGACGGTTGGAGGCAATTGCAATATCCCCATTGCTTTTTTAAAAAAGGGTGGGGATAAATAATGTGTCTTGCTCAAGGACACAAAGCAGTGACGCCTGCGAGGCTCAAACCTGCCGCCATGCTTCGGGTAAGTGCTGGGCCAGGGTATATACATGTACTCCCAAAGACTTTATCATTGCTAAGGGTAGGTCATTGATCATTAGATGGTGTCAAGAACGCAGAGCTTTTAACAAGGTTGTATATAATGAAACACCATTGTCCCTGCCATTCCATCTAGGTGGGAGGGCAGGTGTAGCTGCTGTATTAAAATAACTTACAGACGGCAGTTACCTTATAGAACATGTAATGATTTAATTTCTACATACCTGGGATCGGTCGTGATTTTGCAATCTCTTGGTAAATGATGTCTCAAAGCCATCTGAAATAAACACAAAATGGGCATGTACATAGCAAAATATCAACATTTTTCACATTCAGTTTTGAAGGCTGAAACTTGCAAAATGATTGTCAGAATAGCAAACAGAGATCTTGATCAGATTACTGCTTCAGAGCAGTCTGATATAGGTCTACACTATTTGCCTTGGCTTTGGCTTTTAAGCAGGCAACCAATGTTTGAAATTTCAGAACATTTAAGAAATGAATTCGATTTTTGGCCTGTCCATGGAATTATGAACACTTCGGGTCTTCACATTAACTTTGAAAGAGACCCGAAGTATTCGATCATGATTCCATTAAAAGACCAAAAGTAGAATTTATTATATTTATATTTTATATCATAAGTCAAGTATCAATTTTCAATTTTCACATAACTTGGCTGGTTTTCCAGATATTTTGAATTAAATCAGATCTAACTTAGGGTTTGGAATAGCCAAAAACGCCAAAAATCCGCGCTTAAGGTCAGGGCGATACGCGTTCAACGTCACGCAAACGTCAGTAAACAAGCAATGTTATTGGGTCGACTTGACATTAGATCGCTCAAATGGTTTGTTCATAAAGGTATGAATGACATCTCAAATGTAAAGGTTCATTTAAAAACTCGCATTGGAAATGTAAATATTAGAAAATGAACTATTAAACCTCTGCAAGATGTTATTTTCAAATATATACTATTATAATTTTAGAAGTGCTAAAAATGCATAAAATGAACAAAGTTAAATCTGAAAAGTTGCAAGCTTCATATGCGATTGATCAATTTGTTCTTATTAGTTTATTAGAACAATTACCAAAGTGTAAAAGTCTCAAATTACTTTGACTTTTACCGTTGCTATGGTAACAAAAATGGCCACCAAAATAGGCTGAAAATAGGAAATTGACGATTTTTAAGCAAAATTGAGAGGTTTGACAGAGAAAGTAACGAAGAGCACAAGCAAATACCAAAATAATATTTTAACAGAAGGTGAGAATCACCACGGCGCACAACATATTAAAAGAAATTTTGGTACTTAGCTGTGCTGATATCTAATTCTTAAAAATTCGGTCTCCAAAAGCCTTGAATTTAGTCCAAAATGGCAATTTCTCCGTTTTAAGCCTATTTTGTCCCCATTTTTGTTACCATAGCAACGGTAAAATAAAAATAAAAGCGGAAATTTTACACTTCAGTTTTTCTTCTAATAATCCAATCCAAAGAAATTGGTGAAAAGCAATTTTCAGTTTTTGGCTCTATAGCTGGGTCAAAATAGCTTCTTAATGCACATACCCATTTGGTTTTCAAGACTGATTATCCCTTAATGCACGTCAATAGTAATGCAAAATGCTCAAAAGGGAGCATTCTGCAATATTTTCAACCTTCATTAAACTACCATCTGTCATTAATATTTATCAGGTTTTTGGTCTATTTCAAGTGACCACTAAAAGACAGGTTTTACTGTAACTAAAAAAACCTATGCATGTTGTGTCATTTTGTATGCACATGGGTATCTGCGTACACGTAGGTAGGCTCCTGACTTCCATAAATAAATATCTAAGTCCTGTTATTTCTATATTAAATTTGCTACTAATTGTGACTAAATGTTGTAGACCTGCTGTGTATCATATGCTTGCTGCTATAAAAATATCTTTATAGGAAATAGTGGATCAAAACTGTCTGTATGCCAAGTCATTGATGTATTATTTACATGCAGCGGATAACTTCAGCAGACAGTATTTTTCATACCATTTTGAAAGTGGGGCCTGGGGCCACATCAATGCCTGGGCATCAATGTGTAAATCTGTCCAATTGGGAAAAAGCAAAAAAAAAACATGTCATTTATACTTGAACAAATTAAAAGCTTGAATAAATTGAAAAGCTCCACTTTGATCAGGATCAACCCTTTTGATATGGACAGATTGGAAGCAATCACAATTTATTGCGTCTGCTTCCATGCACATCAAAAGGGTTGGGTTGATCCTAATCAATGTGGAGCAATATATTTGAATGGGCTAGCCAAATCCAAAAACTTCCACTTTTACTTGCAATATTGTAAGCAGTTTGGATTATTTATTCAAAATTAGGGGAAATTTTGCTCATTTTTCAATTGGGAAGGGGCCTGTATTGCCTGTATTTGGCCCCAAATATGGTCGAGGAAAATCCCTGACAGATGCATATTTTTCAACATGCTATTTAATTAATTTTCTTTTTTTTTGTCAGCTGCTGACTTTTCAAAATATCTTTCAAAAAAACCCTTTTCAGGAAATTTTTAACAGAATGTCAAACAGTTTGGACCAAGATCAGGCCTGTTGTTCTGTCAGGCCTGATCTGGAATTTGCAAAGTGGCCACTAGCAGCCAAGGCAGAGTCAAAACGAATCCAAACTATGCAAAAGGTGTTGTCAATATTTTGAAGAGGTGAGCTATGCAGTACATTGTATATTAACTGATTTCATTCTTTGCATCCCAGTCAACAATATTTCAGTCATGTGGTGACAGGTATTTATGGATTAAACCATGACTATGCAGCGGATAAATTGTGTTGCCCAAGAATATGACATCGACTCTGCCAGCAGTGAGGCTTGTATCGGCTCTTGTATAGCCCAAAACCCCTTGAAGTAAACAGGCAAGTATCCCTTATAAACTTAATTAATTTTCTTAAATATTGATAAATATCCCTGGAAGTAATGAAAATATTAAACACAGTATCCTATATCCATGGAAGTAAAATGGATAGTATCCTATATCCCTGGAAGTAAAATGACAAATATCCTGTATCCCTCTATTTATACTCTCCGACTTTAAATAAAATTTGTCTTATGTCAAAGACTCTTGTGCCTAAAACCCCTATTCACCATATCTACATTAATTGCTGGTTCCCTGTCTACAGGTGGTCAGTAATGTAAATACAGATAACCAGAACCCCCCCCCCCCCATTTCCAGGTATTGGGTGGGGGGGTACTGGTTACCGGTTTTTTCATTACTGACCACCTGTCAAGCGGGAACCAGCAATTAATGTAGATATGGTGAATACAAGCCTCAGCAGGTGTTAGTACACAATTACAGTCTTCCGGTTTGGTAGCCTACGAAAATAGTACGTTTAAAAATTTAGCACTTGCCGTTTCTGGGCCCTTTATGGCGTAAATGGGTGCTTTATTTGACTTTAAATGTACATGTGATCCAACATTGGTCTATGTTTGTCAGGCTGATGCAGAAAAATGCATCTTTGTGTGGACTATTTCGTCATATACTCCCCGGCGCACTCCCCAGGTAACGTCTGACGTGGGTCGGATTTCAGCCCGGATTTTTTGACTGTTCCCCAAAGAACGGAGTATGCTGAGAAAACGAGATTATCAAGGTAGGTTGTCTTTTCACTTTTTTGATAGGTGAATGACAGATCTTGCCACTCACAGACAGAAAAAAGTCCAAGCAATGTCCTGGAAAAATTTGCAGATGCTCGAATTCTGCCTTTTTACATGGAGTTGAATGGGACCGATTAATTGTGCACCGAACCCTATAAGAGAGAAGGTGAAAAAAACTAAAATCTTTGTAAAACAGTCATTTTTCAATGAATTCAGATGAAATTTCGCACACAGATCAGGAACCAAAATAGAAATAATTTGAAATTATTTTTGGAAGAAATTTAAATTTAAATTTTAAAATTTTATTGAATTTTAGTTTAAATTTTAAATTTTTCTTAAAATTATTTTTAAAGCCTGGTTCTCTCGAGGAAAGACTCAAATTGCATTATATACCAGAAAATGCAATTAAATGGCCATACACAAACAGTTTTGACCAGGATTTGACTAATCAATCCGAGCAGGCTGACCGTGATACTCCGTTTTTGCAGACTGGCTAGCACTGCTGTGCAAGTTGATTTTTGTGATTGTAATCCCTTTTCTACTGAAATGTGCTATGAGTGCATACTCACTTTAACTGTACCAGTATGGTGACTTAGCATATGGGTATTTAGTAAAACACTTTTAGGATACTTACACTCATTAGAACCGCCTCATAGAGATGGCACTTAAAGGCATAATGATGAGGATCCGCAGGGACTGGTCCGGACCATTCCCCTAAGCAGGTTCCCTGGCCTCATTGCTTAGACCGATAAAATTCAATTGTTTTTGGCTGTTCAACTCACCGGGTCGAGGCTGTACTAATTTGAACACAAACTTAAACTTTTTCAGCTAATCAAATCAACTGCAGCCCCCCCCCCCCAGCTTCACCCGAGATCAAATTTTGTTCTTATTTCGACCACGCAAGCAGTAGTATTGTTTGGTACTCATTAGAGTCGCCTCACACTCAAAATTGTTTTTGAAGCTACTCATTAGAACCGCCTCACATAGATAATGATATAACACAGTTATTAAAGCTCATTTAGTTACCTAACCCCAATGAAGCACTTTCACACAGATACTCGTATTATGTGCTTAAATTGGTTGTGATATTTCTCTTTCAACGAGGCCGTTCTAATGAGTAATCTTTACTTACAGTCTTTTCAGAAATTTCAAATTTGGGATATAGTTTCATCAAAAAAAGAGGATGAGCAATTTCCATTATGATATGGGCATTAAATTTAGACCTAGGTCTCAATTCTTTCCCACTCTGGCCATTTTGGAAGCATGTAAATTACGGAATATTTCACATTCCGAACTAGCAGTGTAGATCATGATTAGAATGAAATGATGTGTTTCGTCCAGCATCAGGCACTCATCAGTGAAGCTGCTCTACTTCAGACACAAAGTAAGTGGTATAAATTGCTGTTTTCAGCATGCTTGGGTGCAACGTAGCTTGGTTTTTGGGGCAAATTTTAAGGTGATTCAAAACTGTTCGCGCTTTTGCTTAAAATCACTTTAAAATTTGATTTTTTAGCTTCAGTTTTTAAATTTTGTAACTAAAGTTTATGTGAGATTATCCTTTAATGACTCTTACAGATGCATAAACTTTCTTTTTTGCTTTTGGGTTATTGAGATTCATTGAAATAATTGAAACTATGAACTTTTTCATCAGACTAGTTTGAATAATTGAACTTTTGCTTGTGTCAGCTTGTGAGGGGGGTCACATATGAAATCCTAGATTTGTATCGCTTTTTGGTGACTGAGTTAGTCTTTTTGGACGATTATTTGCTTAACTTTATGAGTTTGATATGTCACAGAGACAAAATTTAAAAATTCGAAAATTTGCAGATTCTTGAAGGTGTTAGTACACAATTACAGTCTTCCGGTTTGGTAGCCTACGAAAATAGTACGTTTAAAAATTTAGCACTTGCCGTTTCTGGGCCCTTTATGGCGTAAATGGGTGCTTTATTCGACTTTAAATGTACATGTGATCCAACATTGGTCTATGTTTGTCAGGCTGATGCAGAAAAATGCATCTTTGTGTGGACTATTTCGTCATATACTCCCCGGCGCACTCCCCAGGTAACGTCTGACGTGGGTCGGATTTCAGCCCGGATTTTTTGACTGTTCCCCAAAGAACGGAGTATGCTGAGAAAACGAGATTATCAAGGTAGGTTGTCTTTTCACTTTTTTGATAGGTGAATGACAGATCTTGCCACTCACAGACAGAAAAAAGTCCAAGCAATGTCCTGGAAAAATTTGCAGATGCTCGAATTCTGCCTTTTTACATGGAGTTGAATGGGACCGATTAATTGTGCACCGAACCCAGCAGTGAGATTGGAGCCAGCAATTCATCTTCGATCACCAGTCTTATTAAATCTCTACCAACTGACCCATTGACTAATCATTGTTATGCTGAATACTTTTAGGTCTTCATTTAGGAATAGCCTCCCCATTGTTTGGTAAATGGGGAAAACAATTGCAGACCCGTTTACCTAACGATATCTTTTCTACTAAACAGTTTGTGCTTGACGCAAAACTGGATAACGAAGGCGCAACTCCCTCAACTAGAAAATTAGCTATATCTGCAACTGCAGTGACTGGTACTAAAACAATGGGCCTGAACCGCGAGATTCGGGGTGTGACTTGCCCGCGATGCTGACGTGCCCTGGGCAGTATTAAAGTAGAAGTAGAAGAGAACAACAAAGGCGCAGACCAACCTACGCATCCGCGCAGTCTGATCAGCATCATTGTCATTTGCTCATTGCAATTTTAGCAAGACTTGCTACGGGCAAAATTTCAATTTTCTAGGCCTAGCTAGTTTTTTTATCTGTTCAAAAGATGTTGTTGTGTCGCAATAAAAGCTCTACAGAGTTTATGTTGTCTGCTTCAGATAAGCGACGGTACATAAAGCGTCTTATCTTTCTAGTTTCTGTAGCTGAGCAAGCTGGTTTGAATCGGGGTTTGAATACCAATTTAGGCCTATCGGAAACCACGAAGACAGATTATCTCGCGTTGCAGCCAATTAAAACTTTTGAAAAATCGACTTTCATGTGTTTCTTTCAGGAAGACCGACAGAGCGTCAAATTGATCATGTGATCCAGATCAGGCCCTACTTTTTATTGGGCCTGGATCCAAACGGTTTGCAAAGGTTACCAGCAGACGACAAAAGTAAAAAGCATTTTGTCTGGACAGGCAGTCATGAAAGGAGAACCTGACAGACAGTAAAGTTTTGCCTATTTTTTAGGGGTTTTTTTTAAATTTATTTTATTTAGGTTTTTCTTTTATTAAATTTCGTGAATCCGGATACAATACTCTCGAGGGATAATGTTCCCACACTGCAGGGTTTATGTCTAAGCTTTGGTAATGTAAAACTACTTCTACTTTAATACTGCCCAGGGCATCAGCATCAGGGGCAAGTGACGCCATCAACATGGTTAAAAGTTCTGTATATACCCCTACCTTCCCAAGGGGATGCATGTGTGGCGTAGTGCAGTGGCATCGGCAGTCATAGTCTGTTTGATTCGCTTATTTATGCCACAGTCAACTTTTTCAGTTATTTCTGGACAAGTCTTCCTGGTTTAACCAGTACTAAGCAAGGATAAATGTGTCTTGCCCGAGAACACAACGCAGCGACGCAGACCCTGAGGCTCGAACCCACGGTCCCTCGGATTCGAGTCAAGCACTCTAGGCCTACCATAGACTGGCCCCCGTCTAACTGATAATTTTATCATGTTACAAAAAAAAAATACTTTTTTTTATTCTAAAAGTGTCTACCTCTCTGACAGGGCTATCAGTTAGAGCCAAGAAGGGAGATTATATCAGAGAAAATTTTTGTCCAGTAGCAGTAGTCTTCCTTGAACTCAGAGCCTGAGGCCAGGCTAGGCCTACCACTGAGCCACTGCGCTCTCATCAGCCGTCATAAAGGGTTCTGGGTCATTTTGGCCCATAACAAAATCGGCCCATGTCAGTTTCGGCCCTTAGCAGCTAAAATGATGAACCCTTTTCCTGCTGAATACAGCTGCGACATGTGATTTCCAACAAGGGCAGCCCTCTTTAAGCTTAGAAACTCCAATTGATGTTGGGACAGTCGTAGAATAATCAAGCGACTAGCAGTGGCTCTGATCAGCCTGCGCGTATGCGCGGGCTGGTCTGAGCCTTTGCTGGTAGCACATACCACATTGTTGGAAATCTCAATACGAAACACATGTATGCCACTGGCTTTATACAGGCCTACTTTCTTTCTTTGAGTACTACCATACGACCTCGCGGTTAAAATAAAGCCAGTTCTTGATTGCATTAATCACAAAAGATTGTCTTTCTTTCTTTCTTTCTCTATATACTGCCAGACTCTCTTTCGAGTATTATCGGCAGGTGTACTTGTACACTCCGGGTTGCAGGATGAAAGCCTACAAGTAACGATATCGAAATTGCCGTAGGGTTCTTTAACCTGCACAAGGTCACCCCTTGCACAGGGGACATCCAGTTAAAGTCCCGATCCGAAGGACGATGCACTTATCTAGAATCATCCCTGCAAATGACACTAGGGAAAACGTGTTCGGACACCGAAATTGTCCTCGCAGTGCTGATTCTAATCAATTCACTTCTGTAGAAGCAAGCTGTTCAGAATCTACGCTGCATCATATATTCAGGCTCAGAACAAAGGATAAAGAGGTAAAAAAGCATGTACTCACAGTGTCTGTTTTGAAATGAACAGAAAGAATGTGCTCACTCGTAGCTTTTTATAGTGAACTCGTTTGAATACACCATGGGAAAATGGACCTGGCCGTCAAAACACAGATTAATTCTAAATCATTTTTAGGGAGCGCAGTGGGTCAGTGGTAAAGTGCTTGACCGAGGAGCCGCGGGTTCGAGCCTCACCAGCGTCACTGCGTTGTGTCCTTGGGCAAGACACATTAATCCTAGCTTAGTACTGGTTCAACGCAGGAAGACCCGCCCCTACGTAGCTGAAAGATTGTTGATGGGACGTAAAGAATCAAATCAAACAAAAACTACATCATTTTTATCTACTTCATTGTCTTCGGGGTACATTTGTATCTATAACTTGGGCCCTTATTTAGAACCTATTTATACTACCCGAGAATACGAAACACAGGCAACATTTTGAATGACACGAGTGCATGCTATAATGCCTTCAATGTTTACTGACGTGAGTTGGCTCCCGGTACGGTTAGTTTAACAGGCGACAGGGCCCAGGGCGACGACAGTAAACATTGGGCTTACAGTAGTTTGGATGCCTCGCGAATGATTTTGTTAGGCGATTGCTAATCGGGATCCACATTGGGTTCGGTATTAGAATGGTCAATTTGGTGGTGTTTTCGTTAGAGCCACGCACTGCGCAAACGCCCTTCATTGATCGGTTTAAAATGACATCGAACTTTTGGAGTAGAAGTTGGTCGGCTTTACAGATTATGTTGTGGACTAAGTGTTCATATCTTTATGTAGAACACCTCAACCAAAATAAATAAATAAGCAAACAAAATGACAACTAGAGCAGCAGTCGACGGTACACCATCGCAAATGCCCGCTTTTTTTTACCTGTGACCTTTACCTTGGTGTCAAGGTCACACATAATGATGCCCAATACCCTCTTCATCATGTCACATATGCACCTGCAAAGTTTGAAATTGCCACGCCCAACTGTTTAGGAAATGCATTTACAAGACAATGCATTAAATGACATTGACCTTGGGATCAAGGTCACATAAAATGCTGCACAGTACCATCCACATCATGTGACCTATGCACCTCTGAAGTTTGTAGTTGCCACGTCTACCAGCAAAATTTGAAGTTGTTGCATCAAAGTTTAGTAGGATATGCAAGAAAACATATGAAAATTGTTGCCCAGTACCCTCTACATCATGTGACATGTGCACCTGCAAAGTTTGAAGGCTTTAGATGGAGATGCATTTACTCAGTAGAAAATACATAATTTGACCTTTGGCCTTGACCTTGAGGTCAATGTCACACAAAATGTCGCCCAGTACCCTCTACGTCATGTGATGTATGCATCTGCAAAGTTGAAAGTTGTAAGGTCCAACGGTTTCGGAGAAGATACAATTACAAGAAACGTGTCGGACGGACATACGTACGGACGGACGATGGGCCGACGTTGGTACGAAATTAATATGCCCTATTATTCTAACGGAAAAGCGGGTATAATAATAATGCAACAAAGTCATCAGACTCGGTCAATTATTAGTCCTTGCATTGCTGAACAATTTTATGCTTCTCAACACTCCCACCCCCACCTTTATATACTGTTACCAGTAGCTTTAAAGTTTTCAATCTCAGTGTGGACCATGATCACGTGCAGACAATGCGTTGAGCACCTACTCGGAGTTCAGGAAGCAGTTTTAGAACACTGCGCATATCTTTAAACACGGAGATTACATGTGAATACTGTTCTAAAGGAGGTGGCAACTGAGCTGCCACCCCTACTCTTTCATACATTAGATGGCAACTGAGCTGCCACCCTTACTCTTTCTTACCTTATGTGGCAACTGAGCTGCCACCCTTACTCTTTCTTACCTTAGGTGGCAACTGAGCTACCACCCTTACTCTTTCTTACCTCACAGTAACCTGAGGTCAGCCTTTTTTTAGTGATCAATGTTTTAAATCAGTTTACGGAAGTATCTTATGACATATTTATATATAAGCCGCGACATGAGATTTCCAACAATGTGGTATATGCGACCAGCAAAGCCTGAGATAAGCATGCGCCTACGCGCAGTCTGATCAAAGCCTTTGCTAGTCGCTTGAATATTCTATGAGTTTTAAGCTACTAACGAAACAGAATTCGAAGTTTCTAGGCTTAAAGGGAAGCTACACATTCAAAATGCAATGTTGGAAATCACATGTCGAAGTTCATGTGTATGTTTTACAAAGCATGCATGAATATAGCCTACTGTAAATATTGATGACACTTTAATAAGTAACTTAATGTACTTACAACTCGTAATACTAAAGTTAAATATTTCTACCTGTTATTGGTGTAGTTTTCTCCGAATAAATACTTTGGGCCAAAGCATGCCTAATGCCCAGGTCACACATTCACGGACTGGACGCCGGATTAGCCACGGATGTACATTCGTGGCAATCCGTATTGGTCCGTAGCTTTCCGTATTGCATCCGTAATCGTACGTAGTAGTACTTAATCATACGTATATAGTGCATCCGTATCAGACTACGGAAATTGGCATTTCCGTGGTCATCCGTGAGATTTAATCCGTAGTAGAACCGGCTAGGTGATCCGTGAATGTGTGACCTGGGCATAATGCCCAGGTCACACATTCACGGATCTCCTCGCCGGTTCTACTGCGGATTAAATCTCACGGATGGCCCAGGAAATGCCAATATCCGTAGTCCGATACGGATGCACTATATACGCATGATTAAGTACTACTACGTATGATTACGGATGCAATACGGAACGCTACGGACCAATATGGATTTCCACGAATGATGCCGGATTGTATCCGTGGCTAATCCGGCGTCCGGTCCGTGAGTGTGACCTTGGCATAACAAAGCAGTGACGGTTCAGCTGCCACCGAATTTCGTATTAAGTCTCATTTTTACAATACATTATCATATGCGGCACCCTGTATGCGTCGAGGAACTCAAGCCCGAAACGTCGAATTGATCAACGTTGACGCAGTATCGAAGCTGATTTGGTATGTTTCATTGGGAATAGGGTAAGGGATATTTTCTTGGTATACACGAACATGTTTTACCCATGCTTTCAACAACAATCGCATGAATTTCGCTCACATTAAATACATGCAATATCCTTATAATGAATACTATAGCGCGCTGCGTAAAATAGCCCTTATTGCAATAGTCCAAGCTTTACGTCCCAGTCAACAATTTTTTGGTCATTTCGGGGCGGGTCATCCTGGGTCGAACCGCTACTAAGCAGCGGATTAATTGTCTTGCTTAAGGACAAAACACTTTGACTTGTTAGTGTTTTACAGCCTTATACGAGGGCTGTTCAAATATGAATGCAAGTAGCTTCATAACTTTCTTCACATGTATGAAAATTGCTACGACAAAATGTCGTACATTTCTGGAAAGAACTATTCGTGGCTTTTAAAATGACACCAAACTCAAAGAAACACTCACTATATTTTTCGAGTTACAGACGCTTATATAAAGGCCATACCTTTATACTGACGTTTTTCTGAAGCAAATTGACATACACGTTTAGGTACATGTGCGGATATAGTGTCATATCTTTGTTAGTTTGAGACAGAATGGCACCAAATTTTAGATGCAAGTTTAAGGTACATAACCACAGTTGCTTGCGGGAAAAGGTTTATATAATCCTGTTTCAGTCTCGAGTAAACAGGCACGTTTGTGACGTCATTAATTTTATGATAAACGTCATTTTGAGTAATCTACTGTGAATGCAATAATGAACATCGCTGTGCATTTTTCTTTATGTTTTGTTTAAAACATGCTTAATATGCCAAAAGGAAATTTTCAAAACGCTCCATCCTCTAATTACAGAGTTATCACATTTTATATCATTTTGTCAAGCATTTTCTGCTTCTTAATGGCGTGTTTACGTTGATTAAAACATGTTCAATCTGTCTAGTCCTCAAGATTAGGTGAGTAATTTTATTGTAAATAATGCCTATTTTGGTAAAACTTAAAGTTAACGTTCAAATTTAGATTAAACCCGCAATGTTATGTTAACAAAATTAAGTAGAAGTTCTATAACCCCTTCTCTTAAGGCAGTTTTGACTTAATAAAAATGCTTTTCAGCGTTAAAAATACCCACCATCCTTCAATGATTTGTATCAACAACTCAGTATGAGCGATCAACATGTATTGTCTTTGAGTTAAAACTAGTTTAAATGTTGCTGCGTGCATTTTGTTAGAGGAAAGTTTGACTGAAAAATGAAAGGTGGTGTTCTGTTAACCATTTATTTGCAAACATAAGGAGACTTTAGTGAAAACGATTCGATGTAATTTTACAAAACCATGTCGGATTTTCACAACTTTCACAGAATCATTATATAAGTATATGGGGATACTTCCTTAAAATTTCAAGAAATTTCACCGATTTATCGAAGAATTATACGCCTGTCTATATCACTGGTATGTTTGAAGCACTGAGTTTGTTAGTATACTTAAATAGGGCTATAACTCAATAAGTATACTGTATTTTTCTTTAGGTCTGGTGCCAGTTTAAAGGTGACATATAATCCTTTATAGAAACGTATACCATTTTGTCGTAGCATATATGTGACGAAAGTTATGAAGCTACTTGCATTCATATTTGAACAGCCCTCGTAGACTGGGTTTTCTTTAAATTGTATGCAAGCGAATCCCGAAAAGTTTCAAGCAATTGCTGTTGGCAAACACACACACACACACACACACACACACACACACACACACACACACACACACACATGAAATGCATCCAGCTCCTGTGAACATCACATGCGAAGAAGATGTCAAACTCCTGGGTGTAGATATAGATTCACACTTTTGTTTTGTCCAATTTTTAATTTTTTAATGATTGTTCTCAAAACTCTCAACCATAGTTTTTATATTTTAAGTATGTGAATTTAATGCTATGGAAATGAAAATACATTTTAGGGAGAATTGGCTTATATTTTAGGGGATTAGGGGAGAGGCTGAATTAATTTTAAGGATTTCGGGAGCAAAGGAAGAAAACTTTCAGGGAGCTGAGGAATTTTCTTTCAGGGATTCGGGGAAATCAATGCTTTATTTTCAGGGATCAAGGGAGCACAGACCCCCGGGGGAGGGCTCTTTATGGCACGCCCAAGCCTTGAATACTCATACAATATCTGGAAGCCCCACCACAACAGAGATATCCACAACCTGGAACAGGTACAGCACAGAGCTGCTAGATTCGACAACCGGAACATACACCCGTATGACCAACATCATGGGCGGATCCAGAGGTGGGGACAGGGGGTCCGGACCCCCCCCTGGTAAATCTGAAATTATCTCCCTCTCAATTAAGCGTATTTCATTTCTTTACCTCTTTATTTCTTGCACATTTCGGAGAGTGCTTTCAATTATAAGTGAAGGATATCCTTCATCTAACTTCAGACGATGCTTCAATGCCAAAGTGATATATTTCCTACAGTACATCACTTTACTTTTGCTATAGGATCTTCAATGCATTCTTAAACGGACTAAAGTGCAATGTTCTAAGCCAAGACTTTCAGAGACGTTTGCATTTTAGGCGATCGTTAAAATGAGCCAGTGCATGAGATTTCCAACAATGTTGTGTGTGCGACCAGCAAAGCCTCAGATCAGCCTGCGCATATGCGCAGTCTGACCAGAGCCTTTGCTAGTCGCGTTTGAATATTCTATGATTGTTAAGCTACTGACTGAACACCATTTGGAGTTTCTAAGCTTAAAATGAGGCTGCAGAGGCTCGTCCGAGTCTACATATGTCAAAATGCCACATTGTTGGAAATCTCATGCCATGGCTCAATTTTTACGTCGCTGTGGCAAACAGTGTCTGATAAGTGTTCTGAGAGAGACTAGAGAGTTTTGTTTGGTCATTGTAAATCAAATCAAATCAAATCAAATCAAATCATTCTTTATTTCTCTCAGTCCAAGTACATTGGCAACATGATGTACAATACATACTAATGGTTACAATATATGAGGCATAAATGAAATAACATGAATTCAAAGGTATTGCTTGTTTTTAGTTATCATATGGTGTAACAAACTCGTACATATAATGACGTCTTACAAATTTATAATGGAGGATTGTTTATGTCCGTCCGTCGTGCGTCCGTCCGTAAACTTTTTTCTTTAAACGACATGTCCTCCTGAACCACTGGTCCAAATTCCATATAACTTCACATGAAAGTTTCCCATGATACCCTCTTTCAAAATTGCATAAATGATTTTGCTCCACCGAACAGGTCGGCGACCAAAGTTCCAGAAAAGAAATATTTTAAACGACATCTCCTCCTGAACCACTGGCCAAAATTCAAAATAATTTCACAGAATTGTTTCTCATAATACCCTCTACCATAATTGCACAAACGGTTCCGCTCTGCTGAACAAAAGAGCTGCCAGAGCTGCATATAAGAAATACCTTTAAAGGGCATTTCCTCCTGAACCATTAATTCAAATTCAAAATAATTTCAAAGAATTGGTCCTCATGATGCCTTCTGCTAAAATTCCACAAATGGTTCAGGTCCGCTGAACAATTGACCACAAGAGCTCTAGATAAAGCATGTCCTTAAATGGCATCTCCTGAACCACTGGTCCAAATTCAAAATGATTTCACAGAATTGTTTCTCATGAAAATTACCAAAATTAAACAAATTGTTCCACTCCATTGAACAAACGGGCTGCCAGAGCTCTAGATAAGAAATGTCACGAAACGACATCTCCTCCTGAAACACTGGTCCAAATTCAAAATTTAAAAGAATTGTTCCTCATAATGCCAAATTCCACAAATGGCTCAGGTCCGCTGAACAATTGACCACAAGAGCTCTAGATAAAGCATGTCCTTAAATGGCATCTCTTGAACCACTGGTCCAAATTCAAAATGATTTCACAGAAATGTTTCTCATAAAAATTACCAAAATTTCACAAATGGTTTCACTCCACTGATCAAAGGGGCTGCCAGAGCTCTAGATGAAAAATGTCTTTAAACAAAATCTACTACTTAACAACTAGGTCCAAATCAAAAATATTATAGATATCTTGCAAGGGAGACAAATCTTACAAACGTGGCTGTATTGTTTGCAGGAGTTTTTCCCTTGATTCTGGGAAGATTGATTTTCCCATACAGATAGCTACAAATAAGGATGGGATTGTACATTATATGTTTTAAAGGATCACAGGTAGACTTTCCTAATAAATGTGTACTTCAGTCTCTGAATATTGAACTTATCATAGCAAACAGTGCAGACACTGGCGCAATACAGCAACCTACTAAACTACCCTTTCAGGGTTTTCCAGTATACAAAAGGTTTATTCCCCCTTATCCGATGAGTTCAATCAAGTAATGCCTCTGGGGCTAAAAAACATAAAAAAAACCTTCTTGTCTGAAACCACTAGGCATAGAGCCTTGATATTATGTTTGTAGCATCATCTTGTGAACATCTACCAACTTTGTTCAAATTATGTATCTGGCGGCCAAAAATGGCCCAATCGTGGATGTCACATGTTTTATTTGTTGAGGTTCTACATCCTGTTAATTTTGTCAACATAACCCATGTTGAGTCTTAATGAAACTGTTGATCTATAAGAATTTAGAGCTGGACTTTCTTTCCTATACCTTTATAAACAGTCACTCTCATGTGAGAGACCAAGGGCCCAAATCCCCTCTTGTTATCCTTAAAATTGTTGATTCTAGGTTCATAATAATGTTCTTTGGAACACTTAGAACCCGAGATTCAGAATGCACCAGATCACACCATTTTTATCATTTTTTTCCAGAGGAGCATGGCCCTGCACCCCAAAGAGTGTTAATCCATATCCCTACCGGCCTGCCTACCACCCTGGTATATAATTCTCTCTCTCTCTCTCTCTCTCTCTCCTTCTCTCTCTCTCTTCTTCTTTCCCCTTCACTATCTCTTTCTCTAATTCTCTCTCATTCTCTCTCTATCTTTCTCTCTGTCTTATCTCTCTCTTTCCACTCTCTCCTTAACTATCTCACTATCTCTCCCTCCCTCTCTCACTCTGTCCTTCTCTCTCTCTCCTTCTCTCTCTCTCTCTTTTATCTCTCCTTATCCCTCTCTCTCTCTCTAATTTCTCTCTCTCTCAATCCTTCTCTCACTCTCTCTCCTATGTCTCTCCTTCCCTCTTTCTCCCTCTCCCCTTCTCTCTGTATCTTTCTCCATCTATATCTCCTTTTCTCTCTCTATCCTCTCTATCTCTCTCTTCTCACCTTCTCTCTTTCTTCTTCTCTCTCCTGTTCTCTCTCTCTCTCCTTTTCTTTCTCCTCTCTCCCTCTTCTCTCTCCTTCTCTCATTCTCCCTCGCTCCTTCTGTCATTCTCTCTCTCTCTCCTTCTCTCTCTCCTTCTCCCTCTCTCTTTTTCTCTCCCTCTCTCCTCGCTCTCTCCTTCTCTCTCTCTCCTTCTCTCCCTCTCTCCTTCCCTCTCTCCTTCTCTATCCCTCATTCTCTCTCTCCTCTCCCTCTCTCCTCGCTCTCTCCTTCTCTCTCTCCCTCTCTCCTTCCCTCTCTCATTCTCTATCTCTCATTCTCTCTACTCCTTTTTTCTCTCATTCTCTTTCACCTTTTCCCTCTCCTTCTCACTCTCTCCTCTCTCTCCTTCTCTCTCCCTCCTTCTCTGTCGCTCTTTCCCTCTTCTTCTTTCTCCTTCTCTCTCTCGAACACCATTTGGAGTTTCTAAGCTTAACATGAGGCTGCAGAGGTTCGTCTGAGTCAACACATGTCAAAATGTCAAATTGTTGGAAATTTCATGCCGTGGCTCATATGATTTTATGAAATATACTGTAATGCTCAACGTCCTCATAAGCTCCGTACTACTATCACTGTGGTGATATTGCTTTAACGGTTACCTATCCGTATTGTCCGATTTTATTAACCTGACACAGGTGCATAATTTCACGGTTAGTACACAGGATATTTTTACCTTCCGTCGACTTTCGGTATTTACCGTAAGTTTTACGAGAATTTTGCAAGTACTAATGCAGAAAATGAAAGGTTTTGTACCGTACTACTGACTAGTCAAGTGGTTTTGGTAAAGAGTTTTCAACCAAAAGGTCCTGAGTTCGAGTCCACGTACATTCTTTTTTTTGTATTTTTACCTCTTTATTTGATTCATTTAACTTCATTATTATAGATGTACCACGACCTCTGATAATGTCTTTTGGATCATTATATTCAAAAGGTTGATGCGTAACGCATACACTGAGCCAGTCTGTCTGGAACATCTGCGTGCTTCGAAATAGAATAGTATACGTAATAAAACGCCTGAAACCCCTATTTCTAGATCCGTAATTTCAATTTTGTAAATAAAGTCACGCTTCAAAATTATTTGTTTATCTATACTTGCATTTGTTATTGTTAATTTTATAGGACCCTCACCGAGAACGTTTACCGTAAGCTCGATATGTGAAGTTGAATCCCTGTGCTTTTGACATATTTTTTTAAGTAATCGCAGATATTTAAAAAAAATCTGTTTTGCCTTAGTGCTAAGACTTGCTGCATATTTTTCTTCAGACGTTTTCCCACTGAACTTAGTTCAAACAACTTGTATAGAGAATACATTTTACATGTAACCATATGTTTTGGCTATAATATGGAACAATATTTTCCAATAATCTCTGTAGATGTTTCCGACAGACTAGCTCATTTTACACGTTACGCACCAACCTTTTGAAATAGAATGATCCTAAAATTCATTCCTCAGAGGTAGTGGACATATTTAATAAATGAAATTAAACGAATCGAATAAAGATAAAAAAAAATAAAATTAAAAAAAAAACACGCACGCACGTGGACTCGAACTCACGACCTTTTGGTTGTAAACTCTGTATCATAACCACTTGACTAGTCAGTAGGACGGTACAAAACGTTTCATTATCTGCACAAGTAATTGCAAAAAATTCCTGTAAAACTTACGGTAAATACCGAAAGTCGACGGAAGGTAAAAATATCTTGTGCATTAACCGTGAAATTATGCACCTGTGTCAGGTTAATAAAATCGGACAATATATGTATGCTTATTCCGCTTATCCCGGACACCTCTAAAAGAGATGTCCTGTATAAGCAGCATAAGCATACAAATACTTATAGGTAAACGTTAAAGCGATATCACCATAGTGGAAGTAGGACGGAGCTAATGAGGACGTTGAGCAGTTCAGTATATTTCATAAAATCATATAATACATATAATAATGTCGATATCAAATCTTTTTACACGGAATACAGGAGAGTAAATCATCTATGTTGAGAGAGAGAGAGGGGGGGAGAGAATCTTTGGTATGTTATTCTTGCAATTGTGGTCTTCATGGCGTCTAAAATTGTGCATCATTAAAACAATACTAGTTTTCTCTAGACTTGGATCGGACCTTATGATAGAGCCGTGCATGGTACAGGCACTTGCGTAAAAGAGAAAGCACACAAACCCTTAAAGTTTGTAAGATGGAATTTAGTGAACACAGAGTTGGTTTGGTATTTTGTATCCTTTTGAAAATAATATATATGTTCAGTCTAATTTGAACACTTTATGGGGTAGCATTTATGTCCTATCACATCGCAAAATGCATTTGTAAAACCAGACATTGGAAAATATCAAGTGTATAAACTTTACTTGACATATAGCTGATTGCTGCAAAATACTTTCGTCAAATTTGCAGACATGTTGAGTAGTCTATTCACTGGCCATCCTTAATATATAAACCCCCGTCCAACAGAGCTTGAAACCACGCTGCAGCCTCTCCGCGACTGAAAAATGACAATCGCAGAGAAGTTACACAGGACGTGGCAAAGTTTTACAAAGGTATCAGCTAGGTCACCGATCATAATGAGCTATCAAAAGTATTTTGAGCATGCATAAAAGGTGAGTCGCGATTGAAAATGATCGCCGACTAGTTGGGAAGGTTTTCTAGAAGCCGCTTATCAGTAAAATCAACGAACCGTCGCCGATCCATCGCCAATCAGTCGCAGACCAAATTCATGAATTTGGATCTTTAATCTCCAGCACCTGGTCTATGATTAAACGGCGACTGGTTGCCAAAAGGATACTGTGCCAGCTTAAACAAAAGCTATGTTGTCTCTTTGGCAAACATTCAAAGCATTTGCAACATGGGGCATAAAGGTGGTCAAAAATAGACAGTATCATCAAAGCAGACGGTAAAAATTTATTACCGAAATTCAGACTCCTGATTCTGGTGATAAATCTCAGCTGTCCTATCAGAAATATCAGATGCTGAAAGTGTAAGGTCAGAGCTAAAGGTCCAACAACCCTTATTTGTTGTAAGCGAAGCAACTGTATTTCTTGTGTTTTCATGATGCCAACTTAAAAAGAAACTGTGTTATTCTTTCCAATCATTTTAGTTTAAAAATGGTGGTAGAACCAACCAGTCACCCAGTCTCCGATCAGTCACTGACGAGTCGCCGATTGGTTGATGATTCGTCGCTGGACATCATACTGAACTACATGTAGTCGCCGACTGATCGCCAACTTAATGTAAAACGATCGTGGAATTTTTGACCACTGGCAAGAAATGATCCGAGACTGTTCGGCGACTTATTGGTGACTAGTCAGCGATCATTTCAGTAGTAGAAATGTGATTGCTATGGTCGCAGAGGCCGTAAACAAGCTCAGTCGCCAAGAGGTCGCGCGGCGGTCGCAAGCTCAGTGGGATAGAGGCTTTAGCCTTGGTCTTAGGTTATTAAAGGTCAAGCTGGGATCACTATTATAGGCTTTTATGATGTGGAGTAAAATATTTTGAATATCTTTTTTTACATAGATGAGTGTGGCGGCCATGTTTGTATTGTGACCCGAACAATTCGAACACTTTCAACTATCTTGAGGGGTTCATCTTGTCCAGTACTTTTAGAGAATATGTTTGAATAGGTCGACGGACGATACGAACCAGTCATAAGTTTACTATTAGCTCACCAATGAACCTTTGGCTCAGGTGCCTTCGGCTCAAGTGAGCTAAGCTCAGCTTGAAAATGATAATACTGTTTGCTGAAAAATAAGATATAACTAGAAACTGTGTTTATGAAAAACTATGCCCCAAACCATTAGCTTGTCGATAATCATGATCTCACCATCAGTCCTTTCACCAGTTAATATACTCACCAACCTCTTCCAGGTGACCAGCCGGGCCACGTAGCGCAGTCGGTAACGTGTCTGGCTACAGATGCGTGTCTGACTGCAGATCCAGGGGTCGCGAATTCGATCCCGGTCCGGTCCCATACTTTCGTGGAGATTGATCATGAAATGATTTCTACGGTCATTCTCCTCCCTTCCGCTGATTCATTCAAGAAGGGTTGTTGTCAGTTACAAGCGAAAGTATGTGCACGAATTACTGGTTAACCGCTTGTTCAAGCCTGGCCAGGAAAAAGTGTGGCTAGGTGAACTGACCGTCCCGCAATGACCATAGCTGTTGACTTGGGACGTAAAGCAACAAAACAAACCAAAACCAGGTGACCAAATTTGACGCTACTAGCTGTAATAGTTTTCGATGTATCTTTATAACAAACTTTAGATGTCCAAATTTGCAACGGGCTAATTCTCGAAAATTGCAAAGAGCAATACCTAAAAAATATAATAACTTTTTTTGTTATTTTCACCAAATAAGCTACTCATTATCTTCTTACAGCTATCAAAGTTTGAAGCTTCTAGCTGTAATAATTTTTGAAATATCAAGTTTTCTATGTCCTAATTTGCAACGGGCAATTTAGCTTTAAATGATTTTTTTTTTGTAATTTTCATAAGATAATCTACTCATTATCGTCTTTCAGCTGATCAAGTTTGAAGCTCATAGCTGTGATAATTTTAAGATATCTTTACTAGAAAAATTGCGTTATGACCCTTTAAAAGGGGAATAACCCACAAAGGGAAATAATCCAGAATTTAAAAAATATGGGTCAGTTATTTTTTGATAAGGAATCCATCTATGAAATTTCAAAACCCTATCTTAGAATGTGATAGGACTATAATATGACTGGCTTCAGTATCCATGCGCGTTTTGCATATAGTAGCGAAATTGACAGCTTATATTTAGTCGCTTTCCGCCTAAAGAAGTAAACATTAAGAGAAAGCAGAAGGTTAGAAATAAGTTATTCTTTAATGCAATAAAAATATCGGACGTGGCTTATACATGTAAGGGACAAGAATTGGACAACTGTCTGCCGACTATCGGTCGACAATAAAAATTATCTGCCTTCACTCGGCCGACTGTCGCCCGATGATCGACTGACAGTCAGCCAGGTTTGAGTGACTCATTTTAAAAATAGAAGTTGGCGGAGTGTCAGCCGATCGTCGACCGATAGTCGACAGACGGACGGTCGACTCCAAGCTGTTTGCCAAGTCCCAAAGACAGTCGGCCGATCGAAAAAAATCTGTTCAGTTATAACTTTTTGCCGCCAGCTGACCCTAAAAAGCAGCTAACATAGCACACAAAATCAGCCGACTGTCGGTTGGCTGTCGGCCGATTTGTATTACTGACAGTTATCAGACTGTCGGTGGAATAAATGTAGTCGCAGTTTAAGTAGGTAATTGATCAAATTTCATGTTTATTGTTCTGAGTATATGTGACGATACTAAAATGCACATACAGCTTTGTCATGATTTCCTAGGCAATATATGAGTTATTGCCCTTGGCTTTCTGAATGTCAATGTTTTTTCCAGTCCTTAGCCATTGATTAGCAAGCAAAAGAAGGAATTTCATGACATTCATATATGGCAATGGTGTGATGATGCATGTGAAGATTCCAACATGGTACCAAACTAATCCCTAGGCATAGCAGTTTAATTTGGTAGTTAGATATTCATGAATATTAATGAAAACTTTAGAAATGAGAGATAAAATCTCAGAAAAAATTAAGGGGTGTATGTATAAAATTACCAATATCTCAGCTGCTATGCGTCCTAGTGTATCAAACCTGGTGCCATATCATTGCTTAGACATAATACTTTTACCTTAAGTTCAATTTTGAAAAATAGTTAACGTAAATAATTATGAATTTTAATTAAAACAGAAGAAATAAATGAAAAATTGCGGAGAAATAAAGGGGGTGTATTTATAAATCTAATAATATCTTAATTGCTAAGTGCCTTAGAGTACCAGAATTGGTTTTAAACTAATGCTAAGACAATAGTATGTTTAACAAATTATCAAATTTGCTACTCTAGGGCAACTAGCAGCTAAGATATTGGTAATTTTGTAGGTATGCCCATTCATTTTTCGCAATTTTTCTCTTTATTCTAATGTTTATATTAATATTTATGAATATGTAAATGCGACAACTGGCAAATATTACCATTGAGATAAAGGCCTGTATCATAGCAATAAGTTGGCATTTTGTTTGCTGCGTAAGAGCTATAAACTGCTGATATATGAGTATTTTGTAGGTATATCCCCTTCATTTTCAAGTATTATTCTCAAAATCCTCATGGTTTCATCAATATTCATGAATATTATATGACCGTTTTAAAATTTGATAATTTGTTAAACATACTATTGTCTTAGCATTAGTTTAAAACCCATTCTAGTACTCTAGGGCACTTAGCAATTGAGATATCATAAGACTTGTATGTACACCCCCTTCATTTTTCCGCGATTTTTCAATTATATCTTCTGTTTTAATTAAAATTCATAATTATTTATGTTAACTATTTTTCAAAATTGAACTTAAGGTAAAAGTATTATGTCTAAGCATTGATTTGGCATCAAGTGTGATACACTAGGACGCATAGCAGCTGAGATGTTTGTAATTTTATACATACACCCCTTAATTTTTCTTAGATTTTATCTCATTTCTAAAGTTTTCATTAATATTCATGAATATGGATATTAGATAATTTGCATATCTAACTACCAAATTAAGCTGCTACGCCTAGGAATTAGTTTGGTACCATGTTTAGTAATCTAGGATGAGATGTTGTTAAGATATGAGTATTTTTGTACGTATACCCCCATTCTTTACAGTCGGCATAATGGGTTGCCATGGAAACCATGAAATTTCAAAAACCCAAAGAACATTTATTTTTGAGGACAATATTGTTTTGCATTTAATGGTCCTATTGGATAAATTTACGCCCATAATGAAATCTCCTATGTGTTCAATTTAGGTCCGATTACCCCGTTGCATACTATAGTTTACCCATGTTTTTTTTCCATCATTTTTAAGATTTCATTAATATTCATGAATTTGCAAATACGATAATTTTCATATAGGACCATTGGATGAAAGAACTTATCAAATTGAATCACTGAGGATATAAAAACTGGCAAAAATGGTGGTTTGATGATGTTTTTGTGCTGAAATATGTTCATTTATGTTGTTTTTTTATGATTTTACTTCATTTTTGTAGGTTTTCATTAGTATTCATAAATATGCAAATTAGATGATTTACAAATCTGACCACAGGAAGAAAGACATGTGTCTAAGCTTTAATTTGACACCACTTTTAGTGCTCTAGGATAAGTAGAACCCTAGATATGATTGAATTTGTATGCCTACCCCCCAATCTATAGAATCATATAAGAGGTTGCCATGGAAACCTTGCATTTTTACGTAGCCCATACCAAATTTCTTTTGAGGAGAACTTTGTTTCACATTCTGAGGGCCCCACTGAACAATTTGGCATGAATTTAAAAGGCCCTAAGGGTGCAGGATAGATCGTACCTTAACCCTTCCCCTGGTTTTTACGTGATTTTCCCTCTTTTTTTAAGTTTTCATGCATTTTCATGAATACTCAAATGAGATAATATTCATATAGAACCACTGGATGATTGGATCTGTCAAATTGTAACATTGATTATTTTCAAACCTGCAACAATGACAATATTGGGATGAAATCAGCCTATTTATATTTGTAATGATTTTCCCTTATTTTTTAACGTTTTTATTAATATTCATGAATATGCAAATTATGCAAATATGGTATGTTGCATTTTTGACCATGGAATGAAAGGCTTATGTCTTAGCTTTATTTTAGTACAAATTTTAGTAATCTACGACTAAAACCAGCTGGGATATTATTGATCTTGTACGTATACCCCCATTCGTGAACCACATTTTTAATGTTTTAATAAATATTTGTGAATATGCAAATTAGATAATTTGCATATGCAACAAGGAAATAATAGGCCTATGTCTAAGCTTTAATTTGGTATTAAGTTTAGTAGTCCAGGCTATCGGAGGCTGTACCTATGCGACCGTTTTTTCGAGCAAAAAATGGCGGAAAATGAAGACAAGAATACCTATAGGCTGGATAAAAACGGTTATTACTCTTCACTAAGCTTGATTTCAGTTATCCAAATACTAGCCAGTACTAAATATTGGATTGGAGATGTTCTCATATGTAGAATTAGTTCGAGGTTTGTCCCAAAATTCGAGATTTGCCACGAAAACAAGTGTATTCTCTCTCTGCTCAGTGAAACACTGCTACATACACCGATTCGCGAGGCTAATTTCACAAGATTTCATTTGAAATCACAAAGTTAATACCTGATTTATCCGTAGTTAAACACTATGTGTGTATGGTCATTTGCACCATTTATCTCTTTTTTAGTTTATTTTGTATGTGTTGATCATTTTATACACTGTACGCCACACTGTTTTTTCCATTTATACTGTAGCGTTTTTCGAGGAAGGCTAACATTTCATTGTATGAGTATTTCGAGCAAAATAAAGCGACTGTATGCTATTTTGAGACCATAATTATTGAACGGGTATTCTGAGCACAACCTTGATGGAAAAATTACTGTCGAGCCAACCAAGAGTGACAGTGACGTCATATTTTGTTTACAAAGTTATTAGGGACTTAGAATCGGTAGATCACTTGTGTATTAATCCTATCCGCAGGATAGGATTAATACACATGTGATCTATCTATTCGCGATAGCTCAAGTGAAGTGTACACATTAGTGTTTTACTTAGCAATGGTAAACAAAATATTGCGTCACTGTCACTCTTGGTTGGTACAACAGTAGAGCTAAATGGGCTAAGCATGATGCCTACTCACATTAGGCTGGTAGCATTTCTTTAGCCCAGTCTATCTGTAAGTCGTTGGCCTGTTCTTTAAACATCAGAGCATGTTAATTTGATTTGATGGTTTCTCTGTGATGATACATTGCAATAGTTTGAAACTTCCATGCCATCTACACAGTTTTTGTTTTAACAATAACAGCATCCAGGGCAAATATTTGGTACCAGTAAAATGTATCTAAGCCCCCACTCTGTGGCTTTTGCAACAGTCTGGCAATGTTCCAAGGGGATGGTAACGTTCTATTTCTGGTGATTCATTGTTAATTGTTGCTCACAATTTGTGGTCCCTTGTGTCCATGTTTTGTTGTGTAGTGCTTTTTTCCTTAATAATTTTGCAATCATCTTGATGGGGAAGTGAGAGCTGGTCGCTTTACTTTGTTTGTCTTTTTAGTGTCTTGTGACTGTTATGGCTGTTGCTGTCCCTTGGTGTGATTGTGTTATTTTCTGATCCTGCTCACATGCATTTTATAGATGTGTAGCGTTAAATCAACAGGCAGAGTCACACTACTTTTTATTTAATCTATGCTTTTTTTCTGAAATTTAGCAAGAATGCGTGTCGAAATTCAACCATGTAATTGTTGGTATTATGATGTAATTCTAACATTTTATTTCATAAATAGACCAGGAGCTAATTTCTGCATGAGCCTTAGTATTTGAACTGGCACAACTTACCTGCCAGATCAGGTTTGACTGCAAAAACTTAACTCTGAGGTCTTCTGCGACATTGCTAGACATTTTGTACAGTCAAATTGCAGTAGCAAATGTTCTGTGGGACTCAATCTTTATATGTACAATATGTCGCATAATGGTAACAAGATAATGAGAGAAAACATGCATGATGTTCATCTATTGCTGTTCTTTTCAAAAACATATTTCCCTTTAAATGTGTGTTATATATCTATGTACTGACATAAGACAGTAAAGCAATCTAAAATATCTAGACAAAAGACATATCAGACACAAAACTTCCTTATGGAAGGGATGGATTTACCCCCCCTATTATAATGGTATCCTAATTTGAAAAAAAATGTGGTCTTTCCTGTTTCTTAATTTATCATATAAAACATATGATACATCAATTTTAGCTTTATTCTTATGTTATGTTTTTAGTGTTTAACATGTAACAAAAACAAACAAAGAACATACCATTTGAACTGACAGCCCAAGAAAGTTTGTATTACTCAAACAGTCATTTTAATTTCAGCGTACATTTTCTGTCCCAATATTTTGTATCTGTGACCTATACTTAATTCTTATATATCGACATGAAGCTTGTCATAAAACCATTTAATTAAATGCAGAAAACAGTCAGTATGCGGTTAAACAATAAATCTTATGATATAAAAGTTATAAACGTTACTTATTTTCAAATGCATTACTATTTAATGCATTACTATCATTAGGCCATGAGCTGCCTCAACACCTCCAAAAAAGGAAGTTGTAGGCTGTGATTTTCTAAAACCACATATTTTAACCACAAAATAAAGATGTTTGCACTTTACTAGTTTGAGAGTTGCCCTGCAATAGAAAACATTTACTATATTACCCTGAAAAAAAAATGGAATTTATATACCTTAACATCAAAATATTCCCTTTTCCTGCATATCAATTTCATTTTTAAATTTAATGCAAATAACTGGCAATACAATTTTAACTTATTAATTTAGGCAGACTGTTCTTACTGTTATATATTTTAATTTCATTTAATTAAAATAGTTTATGCATTTATGACACTATATGAATGAGTACTACTAATTTATATAAATTACTATCATTGGAGTGTGCAGCAATGAGAGAAATGATGAATATTGTATTTGACACAAAATGCAACTAAGCATTAACTCCAATAAAGCATGGTTGATTAAATCAAATAAAACTGTAATCGCTTAAAATGCCACTTCAAGTCAGAGTGTTTTATCAAATATGTAAGCAGCATTTAAAAAGCACACACAAAACTTCTTAAATGCTTATATGATAATCTTTCATCGCTCTGAAATGTATATGTTTGCTTCTTTTTTATATAAGGAATGATATATACAATACATTTTATCATGGACTACAGCCCAATTTAGATTTAAAAATGATATTAAATGATTGTAGTTGCTTAGTAAGATCTAACGCCCATTGTGTAAGCCACCAAAATACATATAATTATAGCATATCAGCTATTTGATTACACCAACTATATTGATAACCTTTGGGGACAAAAGCTAACCCATTACTCCTAAAACTACCTAAATATGTCTTTTAAAATATAGGTCGAAATTGAGAAATGGAAAGAAATAAAACATTAAAGCAGACATCAAAAGAAACTGATGTTTAATTGCAATGGTTTCTGTCGCATGCATGACATATGACATGCCTATCCCTATGGTAATAATCGCTTAATATCCAAAGCATACTCAGGTTGGTGAAGCTAGGAAAATGTTTCTTCTAAATAGGATGTCTTATAAAGTGTTATCAGCTACGTAAACGATCAGAAGAACTAAGTTGTTGTGATAAATGCTTCCATTAGTTATTCTGAAAATATACTAAATCAGTTTAAAAGATAAAACAAGAACTTTGTCATCATCTGCATATGCATATAGATGTCAGTATACACTGTAATTTTGAGAAAGTCTCTTTCAAAATTAACTGATTACAGACAAGTATTATGTATACTTTCTAATGTTATATGTATCAAATCTTATTTTACCAACTCTTAGATGGAATGTCAGCAAAGTTAAATTGTATGCTACCACTTGAATAAAATCGTAAGTAATTGGCAGTCTTATCGTAAATTAAAATAGATACACAATGAACTAGTCTGTATGATGTTAGAGATTATGTTTATATATTGTGAACAGCAAAAAAACTGGGTACAAAGTTTGTTTTAAATAACTGATTAGATTTCTTTCAATTCAATTAAACTTAGCTGTTATCAGATAAATATAAAAAAAAGTCTACATCCAACATATATAAGCTTTCATGCCCAATTATATACTGTCTTTGACAACAATTTGGACAAACAAAGGACCATACAATATATTTTATATGGTTATATATGCTACTTTGATAAAAATGACAGAAAATGAAAATGTATCTTTCTTCTATGACTGAAGTGCTATCCTTTTCTTTGTTTATGTGTTTTAAAATCTTTAGCTTTGGACAAATCAAAATAAATATGTTGTGGATATAAAACGTTCAAATATTTACCGTTTTCAGAAATGTAAATGTGTATAGATATAGTTTCTTGAAAAGAATTGATATTTATTTTAGGACAAACTGATATCTTGTAATAAATTAAACACATTAAAAGAATTTGGGATGAAATAAAGTATTACATGGCATAAAATATAAGATATTAAGCAATATATATAGTAATTCTTAAAGTCTGTAATGTATGTTGCATATTAACGTACAAGCATCAAAATTATATTTTACACCAGAAATATGTTAAATAGCTTTTCACCCTTATTTATCTGTAGAATGCTCATTGGTGGTTTTGTAAAATGTACACGCTTATTTTCAAAGTGAAAATGTTCTTTCCTAAATTAAAGCTGCATAGTCTGTAACTTTTGATCTTTTAATTTTAGAACTAATGTTTCTATTTTTCAAGAACACAGTGAAAAAACTAGAATTCAGGTATACATTTTACCAATTTCGTAAATCTTAACAAATTATCAGTATCAAAACAACAGCATTTATGTTAAAATTAACTGTCTATAATTATTGGAGGGACGCAAATAATTACCAACAAGAGAAAAACACACCTGTTTTTATAAGATAATTCACTTTTCCGTGCAGTTTTCAGCTATAGTAAACAGATTTATTGTGAAAACATAACTTAATTCTACTTTTACAAATGATTTAAAAAGAAAATTAAAAAAATCGAAAAATGTTCATGATTGCAGACTTAGTCTCTTTAACATTTACTTTGGGCCATCCTATTCAACAGCCTATAATTCTTAAAGTATGTGTGATAGAAACAAGCTATTCCGCAGTTTTGAAATATTAAATAAATTGTCTAGTAGGAACATGGTACTTAAAATATAAATACTTTTAATGAAGATTACAAAAGAAACTATTAAACATAAATGATTTTGTATGGTGTAGTTTCACATGTACAGTTAATTAATAACATAAAGGTGTGTTTCTGGAAGCAAACAATTTATTTGATACTTGTTTAAACCCCAAACGAGCTGTTTGCAGTTTAGAAAGAGTGTATATATAATCTGGATACTTTTTTTAAATGTCACAATTTTGTTTTAATTGTAAAACATGGGGTAGTTGTATAAAACACCTGCCTCTGAAAAACTGCTACCACAATTTGATCGTACAGCGTGCCAAGAAATGTTATAGAAGGCTAGTCCTAACTCTTTATGAAATCAAACCTTTTCAGGAATGAAACTTTTGTGAATTGAATTTCAAATATTTAGCTCCTAAATTAAAATAGCAGATTTTGAGTCTCAGACACTACTTGAAAATTCGATGTCAGAATTGAAGCCAGTTCCTTGATACCTTTGAAGACAGTTCATCAACACATTTGCATTATGCTCAATGACATATGGCTGGAAAATAATTGATGATTAGTATAAATATTAATGGATGTTTGATGTTGACTGACTCCCATCATATGTTCCATATTTGCCAATAGATATCATGTCCTATAACCTATTCTGTTTTTCTTGTAATAGTTTCTTCTCTCCTTGTGCTACACAAACTCAGCCATTTGAAGATTTAGCGCTATGTAAAGATATGCATGTTTTACTAAATAAATACTTGGCAGCTGGGAGCCAGGCCAGATTTGGTGTAATAAGTAGATATACTTTAGTTAGAATAATGATTGAATGTGATCGTTGCCAGTGTAGGAGACTTTTTTTTGTTTACCTGATTAATTGATAATAGGCAAACATTTGAAGGATGCATGGAGAAAGACTGATGTCATCCCATAGCTAGACATATATTTTAGATGTAGTTTGTCAACGATGACATGCATTCCATTTAAATACCAAAGCAGATTGATTGTAGGCATACCATATTTTCCCATCATACCTTCAATGAGTTATGTTTTTATGTTTGGTAATATAAACATATATTGCACAGACAATGGAATGGCGGCTTTATAGACATACGCCATGTTTAAGTCCAATAAATGCGAGGTACAATAGCTAATATGTGTCTTAATTGACTTTATATCAGGCCTTTATTTATTATATAATTAATAAATGAATAAGAATTGGGATATTCCATGAAATTACAATATAGAATTTGTCAGTGAACTGATATCCATTCTGTTAGTGAACTATCTTGTCAGTAAACTGTCCTGATTCTGCTTAAAAGCAGTAGAAGTAGCGTAGTTTGCAATTTGTTTGTCATTCTGTCAGACTGCCTCTCTAGATAGGCATGGTATGACTTAGAATCACAAAGGCTTTGCTACTCAAACTATCCGTACAGAAATTATGCTCAGAATACTCATCCAGAAGCGTTGCATAACTCGAAATACCCATCCACCTCAACTCGAAAAACGCTACATTTATATGCCCCGTAAGTGGAACTTTAGGTGTGCGTACAGTCTGTAAATGGCCTTAAAACTGGGGTTAACTTTAGAAATAGCAATATGTTTGGGATATACTTACTTTTCTCTTCATGTCTAGGGTTAAACATGAAGAAAATATGAAATAAAAACCATCTTATCTTGACAAAAATGTGAATTCAATGGCCCAAACCCAGGCAAATTTTACTGAGCAACAGCCGTTTCAGCAGCATTTTTATTCATAACAGCAAAATAAAACATGTATAAACGGAAATCAAGAAACATTTAAAGAAAAATTCTATATTGGAAAAGGAATGCGCATTCAATCTTATAAATCGAATAGACAAAATATGTATTTACCTCACAAAATTCTCCCCCTGGTGTCATGCATCCTACAACGTCCGCCATTTTTTGCTCGAAAAAACGGTCGCATAGGTACAGCCTCCGATAGCCTGTAGTCTAGGATAAGTAACAGCTGAGATATGAGTAATTTTGTAGACAGACCCCCCTTCTCAAATTCGCTATGGGTTGCCATAGAAACCATGCAATTTCACATAGCCCAAACCAAATTTTTTTGAAGACACCTTCGTTTCCCATCCTGGGGGTCCCAATAAACAATTTGGCACCCATGAAAAATTGTCCTGGGGGTGCAAGGTAACCTAAATTGGATGCCGGGGTATAATGTTGCACACACTATACGTTTTTTTCGGCTGCGCTATGCGATGATCTGTCTTAATATATTTGAACAGTACTAAAAAACGAATAAAGTAAAACATAAAACAGCGACTCCGGTGAGTCTCATACTAGCAGCCCTTCCATTCCCTGCCTTTTACTGAAGAAGCTGAACCACTTCGTCCCGCGTGCAGCGTTTCTTCTAGATATATGATCTACCCCATACAGTTAAAATGCTAATTAAACGCCTATTTAGGCAGATAAAGGTATGCTTAACAAGCAAATTCGATAGCGAAATGATATTCCCCGCCAAAATTATGAATTTTAGGCAAACACTACTGTTCTAATGAATATCCATGTGCATCGGAATAAGTATTTATGTGTATCGCCCGAAAGGCAATCAGAGGGCAATCACTTCTCTACACCCAATGGCATCCTTATAAATCTTCACATGCATCATCACACCATTGCCATATATGAATGTCATGAAATTCCTTCTATTGCTTGCTAATCAATGGCTAAGGACTGGAAAAAACATTGACATTCAGAAAGCCAAGGGCAATAACTCATATATTGCCTAGGAAATCATGACAAAGCTGTATGTGCATTTTAGTATCGTCACATATACTCAGAACAATAAACATGAAATTTGATCAATTACCTACTTAAACTGCGACTACATTTATTCCACCGACAGTCTGATAACTGTCAGTAATACAAATCGGCCGACAGTCAACCGACAGTCGGCTGATTTTGTGTGCTATGTTAGCTGCTTTCGGCAAAAAGTTATAACTGAACAGATTTTTTTCGATCGGCCGAATGTCTTTGGGACTTGGCAAACAGCTTGGAGTCGACCGTCCGTCTGTCGACTATCGGTCGACGATCGGCTGACACTCCGCCAACTTCTATTTTTAAAATGAGTCACTCAAACCTGGCTGACTGTCAGTCGATCATCGGGCGAGAGTCGGCCGAGTGAAGGCAGATAATTTTTATTGTCGACCGATAGTCGGCAGACAGTTGTCCGATTCTTGTCCCTTACATGTATAAGCCACGTCCGATATTTTTATTGCATTAAAGAATAACTTATTTCTAACCTTCTGCTTTCTCTTAATGTTTACTTCTTTAGGCTGGTCGCACATACCACAAAGTTGGAAATCTCAAGCACTGGCTCATATAATATATATAATATTGTCGATATCAAGACTTTTTACACGAGAGAGAGAAAAGGAGAAAGAAGGAGAGGGAAAGAGCGACAGAGAAGGAGGGAGAGAGAGAAGGAGAGAGAGAGAGAGGAGAGAGTGAGAAGGAGAGGGAAAAGGTGAAAGAGAATGAGAGAGAAAAGGAGAGAGAGAAGGAGAGATAGAGAATGAGAGAGGGAAGGAGAGAGGGAGAGAAAGAAGGAGATAGCGAGGAGAGAGGGAGAGAAGGAGAGAGAGAAGGGGGATAAAGAAGGAGAGAGGGAAGGAGAGAGGGAGAGAAAAAGAGAGAGGGAGAAGGAGAAAGAGAAGGAAAGAGAGAATGACAGAAGGAGCGAGGGAGAATGAGAGAAGGAGAGAGAAGAGGGAGAGAGGGGAGAGAGAAAAAGGAGAGAGAGAGAACAGGAGAGAGGAGAAAGAGAGAAGGTGAGAAGAGAGAGATAGTGAGGATAGAGAGAGAAAAGGAGATGTAGATGGAGAAAGAAATAGAGAGAAGGAGAGAGGGAGAAAGGGGGAAGGAGAGACATAGGAGAGAGAGGGTGAGAGAAGGATAGAGAGAGAGAGAGAGAAATGAGAGAGAGAGATAATGATAGATAAAAGAGAGAGAGAGAGAGAAGGAGAGAGAGAGAGAAGGACAGAGTGAGAGAGGGAGGGAGAGATAGTGAGAGAGTTAAGGAGAGAGAGAGGAAAGAGAGAGATAAGACAGAGAGAAAGATAGAGAGAGAATGAGAGAGAGTGAGAGAAAGAGATAGTGAAGGGGAAAGAAGAAGAGAGAGAGAGAAGGAGAGAGAGAGAGAGAAAGAAAGAGAGAAGGTTGGCGAAAACCTACTTGTGGGTACATTTGTGGGCCTCACACCCGAATAAGGGGGACCGAAAATAATAGGGGGGACCTACATTTGTCCCCCTAAATTTTCATTATACTGTGACGATTTTTTTCCTGATCCGCTAATTCTTTGCTCTTATTTTCATCGGTATCAATTATTAAACAATATATCTATCAAAAAATGATTATCTGACGTTATATGGACGACTATCTCATTTATAAGACACATTTTAATTCAGTGTCCCCCTAAAACATTTCTCTCTTCTCTCACTTCGGTTTGCTATCATGGATTATCTTCCTTTGACTATGTCTAATACTTTGTGACGTCACGATAAATAAATGCATTTCCAGATGTTTTAAAACTATATTGCTAGCAAAGCTATAGAAACTACGACCAATTTAATTTAGGCAACAAACATAATAAGTATTATATACCCAGGAGACACACGACCAGAGTTTAAAATGTGGGTAGGAGCTTCAAAATCAGTGTTTGTTTTAGTGTCAAATATCTGTCAACATCAATTTGATAGCAAGACTCTCAGTTGTTAAAATAACAATCTGCATTCTGCATTGTGACAAGCATTTTTACAAATCTACACCAGAAAGCTTAATTAATGTTTAGCCAGCATTATTTTTTTTTTCTTAAAATGTCTGCATTTCTAGTCTGCTGCGAACATTCAATGCACTTCAGACTAGATTTTTCATGGATATTTCTTTTCATGGAAGACAATGTTACGAGGAAGCAGTCTGATCTGGGTCCATATTGTTTGCAATATAAGCTACATAAGAACATCAACAGACTAGGGAAGCAGACGATAATTAAGTGCCTAAATAATGGTTCATTTGAAAAAAGAGTTAAATTGTGCGAACGGCATAACAGTAAATTTAATTTATGTGTGTTTTGTAAAACAAATGTGTAAACTTTCAACCAAATTAGGTGGCAGCAGAACTGCCACCCCTTATAATATGAACTTATACTTATTTTTTTGTGCAATAAACAATCTACGGTAAAACATTTTCATTTGATTACTACCTGTGATTAGGTGGCAACTGAACTGCCGCCCCTTATGGTATAAACTTACCATAAACAATCTGCGGTGAAACATTTTTCAATGAAAAGTCCTTATCATTTCTACCTTTAATATGGTAGCAGCTGAACTGCCACACCTTATGGTTATAAACTTTCACTTATTTTTGTGCAATAATTAATCTGCGGTAAGACATTTTCCTTTGATAAGTCCTTAATATTTGTACCTGTAATATGGTAGCCAGCTGAACTGCCTCCCCATATGGTATAAACTTACACGTATTTTTGTGCAATAAACAATCTGCGGTAAAATATTTTCTAGAGATAAGTCCTAAACATTTCTACCTGTAGTTAGGTGACAGCTGAACTGCCACTCCTTATGGTATAAACTTGCAATAATCAATCTGCGGTAAAACATTTTCCAGTGATACGTCCTGTAATTAGGTGGCAACTGAGCTGCCGCCCCTTATGGTATAATCTTACATATGTTTTTATGCAATAAACAATCTGCGGTGAAACATTTTTTCAAAGACAAGTTCTTATTATTTCTACCTGAAATATGGTAGCAGCTGAACTGCCACCCCTTATGGTATAAACTTACGCTTATTTTTGTGCAATAAACAATATGGGGTAAAACATTTTCCAATGATAAGTCCTTAACATTTATACCCGAAGTTAGGTGGCAACGATTTGCCTATCCTTATGGTATAAACTTACACTTTAATAGGATAAATTTCAGAATTTGGTGACAGCAGAACTACAACTATATTATCCTTGTGTAACATTACAATTGCTTTAAAAGCTATTTTTATTCGATTGTCACGATCTAGATTACACCAACAACAATAACAGGTAGAAATGGTAAGGATTTATCGCTAATAAGTGTAAGTTTATACCAAAAGGGATGGCAGGTCAGCTGCACCCAAATAACAGGTAGAGATGTTAAGGATTTATTCCAGACAAACTGGCTGTCTCTTTCAATTCGTCCTCATCTCTTTTATCTAGTTACAAGTGGTTTCTAACTATTGGTTCTAAAAACAGTTCCGTAAAAGCTTACAACGAGGAGATCTCTTTTTTTAGATTTTTTTATTACCTTTTTATAAGATTTCAAATCCATCATCTGCATGCATATTTTGACATGATCCCCTTACCTGGTATACGAGGGGCGTTCAAAAATAGTGCATTAATTAGCTCTCTTTTTTATCTTATGCCAAATTAAGCGCACAAACCGTGTGCATTGATCATATCTACATTAATTGCTGGTCCCCGATTTACAATTGGTCAGTATTAGAAAAACAGATAACCAGTCCCCCCCCCACCCAACAATACCCGGATATGTGTGTGGGGGGGTCTGGTTAACTGTATTTACATTACTGACCACTTGTAGATCGAGAACCAGCAATCAATGTAGATACATGTACGATAAATAGCGAAAAATCTCTATCATAGCTTTAATATCCTCAGTACAGTATATGTATTCAAAAGCTTTCTACAATATGCTGGGAAAAAGGCTGAAAATGTGCTCGAAAAATGGCCTATATAAAGCGGGTCGCCAAATATTCATTAAGAACATTGCGATACTTATAGGGAGGACCAAATGTCTTTCACCAAGGTTTAAAGTTGGGTGACTAAATTCAAGAGCTTAAACAGGATGCTGCTTATCCTGGTTATCCTGCAATTAACAACAATGACCAACAAAAAACGTAATACCCAAAAGATCCTTGATTTGCTTCAAAAAGATGCAAAGTACCGTGAGACACTGAGGCTAGTTCATAAATAAGTCGTTATCACAATTTAGTTAATAACATATTGAAGAAGCATCTGAAACTTAATGCAGATTGGATACCCAGGGGGGGGGGGGGGAGGGGCATTCTAATATTTTGATATAATACGTGTATATGTATCATCATTTTTATTTTATTATTATTATTATTATAATTATTTTTTGGGGGCGGGGGGGGGGGGGGTGGGGGTCAGAAAATTTAATATTTATGGAGGAGGCGGATTTTGTGGATACTTTTTTTGGCTCATTTCTATGCATTTACAGGGGTTTTCTTAAGTTCAAGGTACAGGAGGGGAATACACTTTGTAGGTCTCTAAATCTAAAATATTTATTGGGTATGCCTGATATGCCTGATATTTTTTGGTGCGGGGGGGGGGGGGGGGGGTAACAGTAGATGCTTGGTCTAAGCTTACGTAGCAAATAAAATTGAGAGTTCCCCTACCCCAAGCCCTCTCCGCCCCTGGATGGATACCTCATTTTCTGACAATTGAGCAAAAGAGAGGATCCGATCACAGTGGCCAAAAACCTGATCAAAATAAATCCAGGTATACACGCAAGGGAACCACTGTACTCGATCTGTGCTGTCATCGCGGGTTGGTTGCAGTCAATGAGGAAAAAAACGTTCCTATCTGTTTAAAAGGGTAATATTTTTGTCAATACTGTACTTTTGATTTTTTTCGTTGGTTATTGTCACTTAATATATCCAGATGTATGTCAGTTTAACAATAATTTTGCGAGTTGAGTGATAGCTGTCTCAGCGCCTGAGTTGTGCCAAAAAGGCGACTTTTACCTACAAAAGAACGAAATGCATTTTTGTCTATGTTCTGGATGTCTGCTGTCTTTAGATAAAATGCAAAATATCAGTACTTTACTGTACAAACAGTTTGAAATCTCAGAACGACGCATTTTGAAAGTTATCAAGATTTTCGTAATTAATGCATAGTTCTGTACATCGAGTGTTCTGGCCCAGTGATCGGGTTTTCGATTTGAACACAGTGGTCTTATTTAGACCCTCTACGACTGTTACAATGTCCTTGACTGCTTAACAATTTGCGTACAGCTACAAGATGGTGTCCAGCTCCGCAAACAATAAACAGAAATGTGCAAAACTTTCTATTTCTTCACGTATTTTCATTCTTTATTAGATGCCAAATAATGACTTGCATAGCGCACGCATTAGTATGTGAACTGATTTCATACACATAAACGTCAGAAACTAACTGTCACTTAGCTAGCGTTTTAATTTTAAAATTCCAATTGAGACAGAGTGGACTTAAATACCTTAGAGATAATGAAAACAGAACATAAGCACCTAAGACTCCTGCACTATAACGCGCGAGCGCATATGGCATGCACTGTGGCTGAGTTTTTGGAATCGGAGATGGTTAACACACCCCAACCCCCTCCACCCACACTCCCCAGGTCTTGCCCCTTGTGTTTATTTTCTATTTCATATTTGGATAGAGTTATCATTCCAGAAACTCCGTTTGATATGCTGTTTAAATTAACAGTATCTAAATGAGTATGACAATGCTTCAATAAATGGAACGGCTGTCTGAAACTGTGTGCTCAGGTAGGCGGAAATATTTCGAAGGGCATACCACGACAAATCAGTACAAATACAAACAATGACTGAGAAACAATCTAACATCAATTATTTTTGAACACCCCTCGTAATATGGATTGATATATTTCTTAAGGTCTCACCTGAGTGCACATAATTTCAGTAACATACATACTGGCTTAGTTATAAAATCAGAATACATTGTCATGCACATCTTACAAACTTTCAATGAGTAAACGAATGTTTTTTTTCCTTTTAGCTAATTGTATCAAATGATTCATTGTACACAGGGGTGTCAGGTTATACTTTTCAAAAATAGTGTGATCTTTTGTCTGAATATCTTTTTTTTACATTTACAAACAGTGTAGACTTAGATGAAAAGCCGCATTATGCGGCATTTCATCTGGGTCTCTGCTGTTCGTAAAAGCTAGGGGTTTCCCGAGTACAAATGCGGCATTTCATTGGGGTCTCTGCTGTTCGTTAAATTACCCATTTAGGAGTTAGGGGCTTCCCGAATACAAATACGGCATTTCATCTGTGTCTCTGCTGTTCGTAAAATTGCCCTTTTAGGTTTAATCCGTAATGAACTGGAATACTCTTAATGGTTCAGGTGATGAAATATTGCATTTACCGCAATTTCTTTGGTTCAGGGGCAGGTATCATATATAATAAGGAAAAAGTTTAAAAAGAATTTTATGTTTCTAAAAGCCCACGCTTTTTTTGAAACAGCAAAATTGATTTTGTAACGCCTCCGTCTGTCCATTCATCCGTTCGCCCGTCTGTCCGCCCGTAATCATGAGTGACCCTTGTTGGCCACTTAAGATTACCGAAAATTCTCAACCTAACAATAATCCATTCATAAAAATGTCCGTCCGTCAGTCCGTCCATTTTCTATCTCCTCCTCAACCATTGGACGAACTCCAACCAAATTTGGTGTGTGAGTTACTCCATATGAATGGGACTTGCAACAGTAAACACTTTTTGGTCCCACCACCAGGGCCAGGGGAGATGTCAAAAGGTCAAATATCATTAAATTACAATATCAAAATCAATTTCAAAGATTTTATAACACCAAAAATTGTGTGTTGTCTTACAGATAAAAGATATAAACATACCAAATGAGATTTTTGTCCTGATGCCTAGGTCATACCCCAGAGGACTTGAGGGCCCCGGGGTGCCCAGGGGATAAAATGTTTTACACATAATCGTATGGCATATCAAATTGACTGGGATGGTGATTAAAACAGAATGCAAGTAAAATTTTACCCTAGGTCAAACTGGTGACCTTGGGGTTAGGTCAAAAGGTCAGATATCTTCAATTATAAAGCGAATTTCAAAGATTTTTAATACCAAACTTTGTGTGTGTTCTCACAAATAAAAGTTATAAAACATATCGAACGGTATTTTCATTGTGTCGCCTGGGTCATACCCAAGGGGTGGGACTGGGGTGCTGGGGGTCAAAACTTTGAGCGTGGGAATTTGCGATGACGCCCTATCGACAGCCCGTTCTAGTTAAACTTAATTTATTTGTATACAAGGCTAAATATGAATAGAGTATCGGTATGTATAGATGTACCACAACCTCTCACTATTTTCTATTTCAAAAGATTAATGTAGAATGCGTTAAAAGAGCCAGTCAGGATGGAATATCTGTGTTTGTCAAAGCTTTAATAGTAAATGTAAATAAATGCTTGAAACTCTTTTTTCTATAACATCATATCCATATTATAAACACAGTCACGCTTCAAAGCTTTTGGTTTATCTTATGAGATATTCATATTCATTAGAACCTCCAGATAAGCACTCTATGAGGTGCTTGCAGGCCTAATATGAGGCATGTGCGGATCCAAGAGAGAACAGAGGCTGGCATGTCCTCACATGACTGAACAAAAGGGTCGTTAAGGTCCCTGGATTGCTCGCCTGAATCCTGGTACATAAGGTGATGTTTTGGCCAATGACTAAAAGTAAACATATATCATTTAAAGTTATTTCTCCTTTTTTGGCTCTTTCAGAGCTAACCTGAGTGTTCTGAGCAATTCTGGTAGAGTGCATCAATAGGAGCATTTATGTGAAATTATTTTGAATTTAAATCAGTTGTACAGGAGATGTCGCTTTAAAATAATTATTGCTGAGCTTTTTTTAGCGGAGCATGCCATTTGTACTATTTTAGTAGTGAGCAACATAAGGAACATTTATGTGAAATTATTTTGAATTTGGACCAGTGGTTCTGGAAATAATGTTTAAAAGAGTTCATATTGATTGCTCTAGCACCCGTCTTGTTCAGCGGAGTGGAACCATTTGTGCAATTTTGGAAGAAAGTATTATGGGGAAAACTCCTGGGAAATATTTTTTTAAATTTGGACCAGTGGTTCAACAGGAGTTGTCATTTAAACAAAAGTTTTTGGACGGACAGATGCTGGATTTAAGACAAAACACAAGAGCTCACATTGAGCCTTTGGCTCAGGTAAGCTAAAATTGCTGACTGGGACGTAAAGAATCAAAACAATCTATTAAACCAGTCAATTGAGCTGTACATTAGCAATTGACAATTTTTGAATGAGCCAGTATGTATGGTACTGTAAAGGCTGAAATGGTGTGCACTCAGGTGCGAAGCTCTAGTTAGGTATTTTTATCATATGGGGATAATGTCAAAATATACATGCAGATGATGGATTTGGAATCTTATTAAAAGGTAAAAAAAATCTTAAAAAAATTAGATCTCCACGTTGTAAGCTTTTACGAAACTGTATTTAGAACCAATAGTTAGAAACCACTTGTAACTAGATAAAAGGGACGAGGACGAATTGAAAGGGACAGCCAGTTTGTCTGGAATATGATGGGCGAAAACTTGCAAAATTGGGCTATTCCTACTGAAGTACCTTAAATTATTGTTAATGTCAAAAATGACCTACATGTATATCATGTGTTTCCCTCACTGTTACCGGTTTCAACAACTCATGAAACTTCGTCAGTATACAGAGGACACTTGAGAAACATTTTATAGGCAGTACCATAAGTTGACAATTACGGAAACATATGGAAATTGTAGACAGAATTTGTCGTTCTCATGATTTTTACTGACATTTTTTTTAAAAATTTGAATTTAAAGTTTCGTAAAAAATTTGTTTGCATGTTTGCATAGGCCAAAGTAGTATCAGAGCAATCTATATAGAGTCCTTCCACTATTCTAGTTCAAACAGGCTGAGGTTCGATAAAGACAATGGTTAAAAATTGGCAAAATATTAGACAGGTGTCATCGAAAAGTTGGAGTAAGTCAGGGTGCTCACCTTGGACCTAAAAGTCTCTATTGAAATAATTAAATGCATTTTTATAGTAGAAATGTCTAAGGTACTCAACATGTAAAGCTAGATGAAAATCCATACGTGGGCGCATATGAGACCCCCTTTCAATTACATAGTCAATTCCAAAGATTTTTAAACCAAACTTCGTGTGTCTTCTCACAAATGAAAGATATAAAACATATTAGACGGGATTTCTATCCGGACGCCTGGGTCATGCCCCAAAAGTGAGACTTTGGTGTGATGGGGGTCAAAAATTAATTTCTCTGAACATAGTCGTATGGCATATCAAATTAAATTGATGACCAGGAGGCCAGGATACACTTGGATCAAACTGGTGACCTTGGGGTGGGATCAAAAGGTCAAATACCATTAGATTTCTTCGAAAACATGGGGATTTGCGATTGCGCGCCATCCAATGTGTTCTAGTTTGATATGCAACATGACTACATGGTTGAGGGCGTGTGTAAAGACAGGATATGTGCTTCTATGATGCCCTATGTTCCATTACCTTTACTTTGATATGCAACATGACTACTTTCAGTAAAAAAATATTTTGATCTTTGATCCCATCCTAGGGGACAAGGGTGTGTATAAAGAAAGCATATACGCTTGCATGGCGCTCTATGTTCCATTCCCTTTAATTTGATATGCAATATGACCACTTCCAGTAAAGAAATGGGTTGACCTTTTGACCCCAACAAAGGGGTCAAGTATGTGTGTAAAGACAGAATATGTGCGTGCATGGTGCTCTATGCTCCATTTCCATTTATTTCATTTACACCATGACTACTTTCAGAAATAATGCTTCATCTTTGACCCAACCCAGGGGTCGATGCTGTGTGTAAGGACAGACTTTGTACTTGCATAGTGTTTTATGTTCCATTCCATTTCATTTGATATGCAACATGACTACTTTTAGAAAAAAAAATGTTATGACCTTTGACCCCATCCCAGGAGTCGATGGTGTATGTAAAGAAAGAATATGTACTTGCATGGTGATCTAGGTTACATTCCATTTAATTTTAATATGCAAATGGCTACAATTTAAAAAAAATGACTTTTTGATCCCACCCCAGGGGTCGAGGGTGTTTGTAAGGACATAATATATATGCTTGCATGGTTCTCTCTGCTCCACTTCTATTAGTTTGATATGCAACATAATACTTTCAGATGTTTTAACCTTTGATCCCACCCAGAGTTCCAGGGTGTATGTATAAGGGACATAATATGGCCTTGTATGGTTTTCTACGTTCCAGCCCCTTTAGTTTGATATGCAACATGAGTATTTTCAGTAAAAAGAATTTAATGGCTTTATGACCCCCCCCGCAAGGGATTGAGGGTGTATGTAAGGACAGAATATGTGCTTGCATGGTGCTCTATGTTCCATTCCCATTAATTTGATATGCAACTTGACTACTTTCAGTAAATTTATTTTGACCTTTTGACCCCCATCCTGGAGGTCGAGTTTGTGTGTAAGGACATAATATATACTTACATGGTGTTCTGTTGTCCATTTCCCATAAAATTGATATGCAACATGGCTACGTGTGCGGTGTGGTGATGGGTGGGGGATGTGTGTGCGTGCGTGCATGCGTGTGTGTATTTGTGTGTGGTCGCATTGCTGATTTGATCTCATTTGTCTTAAATTATCCCGTGAAAATGAAATAATTTGGTCTCGCCGATGCCAAGTTATTCCATTTTGATAGGATATTTTAAAACGGGATGGGGTGGGGTAGAGAGGGGATTCGATTGAACCCCCTGAACCCCCTCTGGATCTGCCTTTGGATATAATTGAGCCATGGCATGAGATTTCCAACAATGTGGTATGTGCGACAAGTCTGAACAGAGCCTTTGCTAGTCGCTTGAATAGTCTATGGCTGTTAAGCTACTGCCTGAACAACATTTGGAGTTTTAAAAGGAGGCTGTACATGCTCGACTGAGTCTACACATGTCAAATGCCACATTGTTGGAAATCTTTCTTTCTTTCTTTCTTTCTCTATATACTGCCAGACCCTCTTTCGAGTATTATCGGCAGGTGTACTTTGTACACTCCGGGTTGCAGGATGAAAGCCTACGAGTAACCATATCTAAATTACCGTAGGGTTCTTTAACCTGCACAGGGGGTGACTTTCCCTGCACAGGGGGCATCCAGTTAACGTCCCGATCCGAAGGACGATGCACTTATCTAGCGTCATCCCTGCAAATGACACCAGAGAAAGCGTGTTCGGACACCGAAATTTTTCTCGCCGCAAGCGGGAATCGAACCTGGGACCTCTAGCACCAGAGGCAAGTGCCTAACCACTGAGCTACCACGCTTTCAATCACATGCCATGGCTCAAGTATCCAGGTTCAGCAAGACTAGGGTTTCTCACCTGCTCTAGCTATACAATTGTATAGCCTGAGGGTTTGCACTAAATGTATTCAATTGTATTCGTACACTACATTGTGCATGATTCGTGAGTTCTGTGAGTGAATAGGTTTTTCATTTCCGTTTAAGAATTCATGAGATATGACAGAAAATGAAGGCACAAGAATTACTCAGGTACTATTTCTACTTTTTTTACCCCAACATTTATGTCAAAAGTTAATGGCTAGGGTTTGTCTTTACGTTTATTCATCCGTAAGCATATTTGCATGTTCGTTGTCAAATAAGGAAAGTTCAGCTGCTCGTGGGGAGGGGTCCAGCCCGTTGGCACACTGTCCAAGACCTGGTAGATGCTACGAGGCTACAAAAGGAAACTTACGTGCCATAGAGACCATTTAAGGCGGTTAGAGGCAGTACACTAAAAAGGGCGTAAAAGGCTTTGAAGCGTGACTTTATTTACAATATAATATACAGTTCTAGAAAAATGTGTTTCAGGCATTTATTTATATTTACAAAAAACTATTTGTAATCACGGATGTTCCAGCCTGATTGGCTCATTTTTTTGGCGTTCTGCATCAATATTTGACCCAAAGGTCATTTCTTAGAGGTCGCGGTTCATCTATGAAAAGAAGATAGATTTATTAGATTTGTGATGACACCGGACGCACATTCCGTCAGTAACAATGCAGCCAAAGTTTAGTTTTTCAAGTGGTGTAACTCACAGACCTTTCTATCTTTCTTTCTCTTTCTTTCTGGTTAATCGGTTGAATATGGCATAGGCCTTAGTTTATACCACCCTTACCAACGTTAGCATGAATATCTCATGATGTGCAAGGTCTACACTGATGTAGGTGGTATAAAATAGCTAAACCATGGGTTGTCCACCTGTACGTACGATAATCCACTCGCTAAAGCTCGTGGATTATCTCCACATACAGGCGGACAACCCATGGTATAACTATTACATAACTACTGTCCAGTAAACACGTACATGTAAAATCGGGTCACTATCGGCCCGACAGCGAAACGCCATCTGGTTGGCGTTTCGCTAGCGGGTAGATAGTGGCCCAATATAGGATGCTGGCTTGGTGGTGATAAAAAACTTTGCTTTGCATGAGTGTTGGTTCTAGTGTGCAGCTACGCTGGTGGTGCTACGCTGGTGGTGCTACGCTGGTGGTGCCACCAATGTGAAGACATCACTCATCTAAGATATTTGTTTAACCGGTGGACAACGTGTATCACCCTCCAAGGGGAGAAACTCTAGCTAATTTGTTAGTTTGGTAAGTTTAGAAAGCTCAAAATTGTTTTCTTCTGTCTGTCTGTCTGTCTATCTGTCTGTATGTCTGTTTGACTGTCTGTCCGTACATTTGTCCCTCCATCGGCCTGTTTGTCGGTCCGCCGCCCGTCTTTCTGTCTGTCCGATTATCTGTTTGTCAAAAAATAAATAAATAAATAGATAAATAAATAAAAAAAAACGAAACATGCAGGTGGTTATTGCTATAGTTTTAGTTTTTCAAGTTTCAAGTTTATTATAATTTTCTCAGGTTTACAATAGCAAACAACATGAGATGCATGGACAACATTTCAAATATTTCAAACTTGAAAGGTTTTGTTATAGAAAGTCCAATGATTAAAGTGTTTGTTTCGTTTAGACACTTGCTAGCGGCAACTTTTGTCGTCTGCTGGTAACCTATGCAAATAGTATGGACCCAGACCAGGACCGATAGCGTTCATGAAGGATTTTAAAAACGCTGATTTTGATAAAAAAAAGTCAGCATACGACAATAAAAGCAAAGATTCCCAACATGTAAAGAGCTGTACAGAAAATGCATCGACCAAGTCCCTGTTTAAAGAATGCAGACTTCCCGGGGTTGTCTGCAGTTTGTGATTGTGGTATTTCCTGATCACACTCACTTTACTTACATACTTTTTTTTCTCATCTGCGGATATCATTTGCAAGCATTGGACCTGGACCAGACCAGACAAAATGTCGGGATGTTCTGGGCCAAACTGTTAGTCACTTTGATGGGGTCCTTAAAGACATGCTTTAAAGCTGATTAAAACACTTAAACCGTATCATTATTTTCGTCAAGAAAAAATTGTCTTCTTACATCTGCTGTGGCATACACTTCAAATGCGATCAAGGATTGTATCAGATAAGCAATCACTATGAACCTGGAGCAGTCTGGTTTTGATTCATGTTGTATGCAATATAGGCCACAGGTTTAGATATACGCAATTTTTCATCGTAAAATAGTAAAATTTATCTTACCCATCAGTTTTAACATATGTTTTGGGTGCTAAGAAGAACCGTCTCATTGAGACCGTTCTTTTGAGCACCCACAACATATGTTTTGGTTGAGAATAAGAAAATATTTTTTGGGGTACGCGCTCTTAACTAAAGGCCTGAATTAGGCTGCTAAATACTTAAGCAGAATAGCGACATGGTTAATGGATTGAATATGGCATAAGCCTTTACCTTTCGAATACTAATGGAATCTTCCTTCTGGTTTGATACAATACGATAAACTTGGAAAAGTATATTGTGCATATCTAGCGGTGTAAGGTTATATAGTCTTCAAATAAAATGTATTTTTGTCCGAATATTTTTTTACGTTTACAAACAGTGTAGAAAATGGCGAAATGCAACATAGTGCTGCATCTCATCTGGGTATTCAGTTTTGTATGAGTACTGGTTAAGGGGTTCCACGAATTAATAGGGCCAATATAACTTCTGGCGATAAAAAGAAGTATTTTGCTTTGCAGGAGACCTACAAGTCATATCGAGGGGAACAACGTGTAGCACCCTCCAAGGGGAGAAATTCTAGCCCTGCTTCTGGCTTGCCTTTCTGTCTGTCTGTCTGTCTTTCTCTCTGAAGTCTGTTTATCGCCTGTTTGTGTCTGTCTGTCAGTCTATTTGTATCCATCCGTCCGTCTGTCCGTCCATCCTACATACCGTTATAACAATACAAGCAAACAATAATAAACAAAAACTAAACGAAACACGCGGGTTGTTCACCCTTTAAGCGCCAAGAAAAAATGCATCTGAAAATGTCGTCTGCTGAAGTCGTCTGCTGCAAATAATTGCCTAACTTTACCTACGAATTAAGTATAGAAGCAAACAGCGTGGACCCAGAACAGACTGCTCCTATAGGAGCAGTCTGATCTGGGATTATACTGTTTGCCATAGAGGCTTCTTAAACATTTCAGCAGACGAAAAAAGCAGACGACTTTTGTTGCGACTGGCGCTTTAAGGGTCAAAGAAAGATATTCTCCAACTTCAGCGATTATAAAGTTTGCTTTGTTTACACCCTTGCTAACGCAACTTTTATCGTCTGTTGGTATCCTATGCAAACAGTTTGGGCCCAGATCAGGACCGATAGTGTTCCTGAAATAATTTTTTGAAGACGTTTATTTTGAAAAAAAATCAGCACAAGAAATGATTCCCATCATGCAAAGAACTCTACAGAAAATTAAATTTGTATTGACAAAGCCCCTGCCTGTAGAAAGCAGACTTCTCATCTGCTGATAATATTAGTAAACTATTTGGACCCGGATCAGAGCAAACAAAATATCGGTCCTGTTCTGGACGTAAACTGTTGGTCACACTAATGGTTTCCTTAGAAAAATATTGTAAGTTGATTTAAACGCTTAAACCTTACTATTATCTTCTTTTCTTTTTGGCCAGAAAAATTTTGTCTTCTTACATCTGCTTCAAATAGTATATAATGCACCTAAGATTTTTTTTTATCTTTGAAGAAACACTTAACTCTGATTGAGAAGTCTGATTTTGCTTCAAGGTGCACTAAATTATATAGGGTAAAGGCGGGTAAATTCGGACATCAGGTAGATTCGGACACACTCTTGCAAACAGTGAAAATCAAGATGAGACGGCTCCTTATGAGCCGTCTCATCAGGATTTTCACTGTTTGCTTAGATAATTTATTTTTTTATTCCAATATTTGAAATATGAAACAAACAAAATCGCTGTCCGAATTTAGCTGTCTGTCCGAATATACCCGACTTTACCCTAAGCATAAGCGAGTAAATGGAAATGTTCGTGAATAGCGGTAAAAAGGCAATACCCAGTAAGCACATAATAAGAGCTCTGTGTCCTGTGATGGGGCGCTGGTTAATTTTACACAATGAATTATAAAGTAAAACGAATCCTACTGCCCTGCCAGCCAAGAGTGACAGTGACTTCATGTTTAGTTTACAAAGTTATCAAGGACTTATAATCGACTTAAAATCGATAGATCATTTATATTAAGCATATCCTCAGGATAGGATTACAATTCGTGTTAGTTCAAGTGAAGTGTACACGTTAGTGTTTTACTTCGCAATTGTTAACAAAGTATTACGTCACTGTCACTTTTGGGTGACACGACAGTAAGACAGGATACTGCTCAGTGTTTTATAGAGACTCCAATATGACTGCTGATGCTTAATCCTTAATGTGCCAATCGCAACAAAAGTCATCTGCTTTTCTTATCTGCTGAAATGTTTAAGAAGCCTCTGTGGCAAACAGTGTGGACCAAGCTCAGACTGTTCAGTCTGTTCTGGGTCCACGCTGTTTGCTTCTATACTTAATTCATCAGTAAAGTTAGGCCATTATTTGCAGCAGACGACTTCAGCAGACGACATTTTCAGATGCATTTTTTGGCGCTTTAAAGTTTAAACCTTACTATTATCTTTTCTTTTTGGCCAGAAAAATGTTGTTGTCTTACATTTGCTTTTGAAAACAAATGCACCCAAGAATAATTTTTATCTTTAAAGAAACACTATTAATCCTGATTGAGAACTCTGATCTTGCTTCATAGTGCACTAAATCGTATAAGCATAAGCGAGCAGATGGAAATGTTCGTGAATAGCGGGTAAAAAGTCAATATCCAGTAAGCACATAATAAGAGCTCTTTGTCCTGTGATGGGGCGCTGGCTAATCTTACACAAAGAATTCTAAAATAAAACGAATCCCACTGTCCTGCCAGCCAAGAGTGACAGAGACTTCGTGTTGAGTTTACAAAGTTATCAAGGACTTAGAATCGTCGATTCGACTCATAATCAATAGATAATTGAGCCCCTGCATGAGATTTCCAACAATTTGACATTTTGACAAGTGTAGACTCGGACGAGCCTCTGCAGCCTCCTTTTAAGTCTAGAAACTCCGAATGGTGTTCAGCTAGTAGCTTAACACTCATAAAATACTCAAGCGACTAGCAAAGGCTCTGATCAGACTGCGCGTATGCGCAGGCTGATCTGAGGCTTTGCTGGTCGCACATACCACATTGTTGGAAATCTCATGCACTGGTTCAATTTGTATTAATCATTTTTGGGTGAAACGACAGTAAGATAAGATACTGCTCAGTGTTATATAGAGACTCCAATATGACTGCTGATGTTTAAAAAGTGTTCTTTGATTTGCAGGAGTGTGTGTTCGAGTTTGTAGCTCCAGTGAGGAAGCCACCAATGTCAAGACGTCATTCGTCTAGAAGATAAGTGTTAACCATCTTCTGTGAAATGTGTAATCAACTCTAGACAATTTGGTAGCTGGTAAGTTTAGAAATTTTACACTGGTGTTCTTTCCCGCTCGCTCACTCAAAAGTTGAGGGAGTGTATTGCTTCTGACTTGCCTGTCTGTCTGTCTGCCTGTCTGTCTGTCTGTCTGTCTGTATCCGTCCGTCCTACGTACCGTTTAAGCAGGGAAGAACAAACTAAAACAAACAAATAAATAAAAATGGTTATTGCCAAAGTTAAAGATAGAGGCCATCATAATTCAGTGATTATAGTGTTTATTTCGTATAGACCATGGCGGAAATTTTTATCGCCTGCTGGTAACCTTTGCAAAGAGTTTGGATCCAGACCAGGAACGATAGTGTTCCTGACATAAGTTATTGATAACGTTGATTTTGTAAAAAGTCAGGAGAATACAACAAAAGCAAAACTGATCCCCATCATGCAAAGAGCTACACAGAAAATGTTTTGAGAAAGCCATTGCCTATAGAAAGTAGACCTCTCATTTTATGATATCATTTGTAACCTATTTGGACCTGGACTACTGAAAACAAAATGTCGGCCCTGTTCAGGGCCCGTACTGTCGGTCACTCTGATGGTTTCCTAAAATATTTGTAAAGAAGATTTAAATACTTAAAGCTGCATAGTCTGTAACTTTTGATCTTTTAATTTTACAACTAATGTTTCTATTTTTCAAGAACACAGTAAAAAACCCCCTAAAATCAGGTATACATTTTACCAATTTCGTAAATCTTAACAAATCAGTATCAAAACAACAGCATTTATGTTAAAATTACCTGTCTATAATTATTGGAGGGGCGCAAATAATTACCAACAAGAGAAAAACACACCTTTTTTATAAGATAATTCACTTTTCCGTGCAGTTTTCAGCTATAGTGAACAGATTTATTGTGAAAACATAACTTAATTCTACTTTTACAAATGATTTAAAAAGAAAATAAAAAATTTCGAAAATTGTTCATAGTTGCAGACTTAGTCTCTTTAAACCTTATTATCATTATTGTTATATTTTTTTATGATTATCTTATTTATTTATTTATCATGTTTATGTCCAGAAAAGTTGTCTTCTTTAACATCTGCTGTGGCATATATTCAAATGCACTCAAAAATAATTGTATCACTTAAGAAACATTAGGAACCCTGATCAGCCTCGAAATGTAACATTCTAATATGTGTCCATAGTGTTATGCAATATTGGCCAATTAACTACAGTAGCAGAGAAGATATGTCGTAATTAGCGGGAAAAGGGTTGATGAGTTGAATATGGCATAAATCTTAACCCTTCGTTTTCTAATGGAATCTTCTTTCTGGTTTGATAGAATAAACTTGGAATCGTCCATTGTACATATCTAGGGGTGTCAGGTTATAATTTTCTAAAAGTATTGTATTTTTGTCTGAGGATTTGATTACCTTTCCAAACAGTGTCGACCCTGATGAAATACAGCATTATAATGCCTTCCATCTGGGTCTTCACTGTTTGCATACGCACTTGTTTAACCCATATACGCCTAGCGTCCTTTTTGTGGGACATTGGCAGACAGTGCAGAACCAGACCAGACGCCGCATAACGCGGCGTCTGATCAAGCTCTCCACTGTCTGCTTACAGAATGTTCTATAAAAATGTTATAAAAATGAAATATACCATCCAACAATCCTTAAAACGAACGGACTGGTCAAAATGATCACTGTGGGACATTCCAAAAGGCATAAGCGGGTTGAGGGTTTCCCAAATATAACAAAGAGTTAATATAATTTCTGGTAATAAAAAGAAACACATTGCTTTGCAGGAGTGTTGGTTCTAGTTTGCAGCTACACTGACGATGCTTTCGATATCAAGACGCCACTAATCTAAGATAATTGTTAGACCATATTTATCTACAAGGTGGATAACGTGTATCACCCTCAAAGGGGAGGAACCCTGGCTAATTTGGTAGTTTGGTAAGTTTAGAAAGCCTATAAGAATTCTAACTTTGAAAAAGTTGAGGGGGTGTATTGCCTTGCCTGACTTGCCTTTCTGCCTGTCTGTCTGTCTTTCTATCTGTCTGTCTACCTGCCTGTCTGTCTGTCTTTTTGTGTCCGTCCTTAGGTTAGTCCGTCAGTCAGTCCGTCCGTCCATCCTACATACCGTTTAAAATGAGAAAACAAACAAAAATAAATAAAAAAATCAAAATGAAACAAACAGGTAATTATTGCCAAAGTTAAAGAAAGATATTCTCCAAATTAAATGATTATAGAATTTGTTTTGTTTAGAGCCTTGCTACTGAACAGCAACTTTTGATGTCTGCTGGTAGCATTTGCAAATACATGTAGTTTGGACCCAGACCAGGGCCCGGAATTACAATGCCACCTTAGAGTTAAGGAAGACTTAAGTTAAGTATTGATTTTTCAGGATGCGAAAAATAACGTTTAAAACTGATTAAAATCAAAATAGTTTTAATTTTTCTGAAGATCACAATGATATATTTCACCACAAATACCAAATCGATCCAGGCAATTTATTTAGCATTTGATATAGCATGTTGAAATATCAATACTTAACTTAAGTCTGTCTTGCTCAACTTTAAGGAGGCATTGTTATTCCGGACCCTGGAACGCATGTATCCCTATGTTAAGTTTTTGAAAACGCTGACTTTGAAATGTGTCAGCAAACGACAGCAAAAGCAAAAAAAAACAAAAAAAAATAATAATAAAAAAAAAACAAAAAAAACTCGTGGCTGGTTTGGCCGAAAATGCAGTTTGAAATCTTTCCAATTTATCTGTCTTTCCATTCTCTAATTTCTATTAGTTGAAAAAGAGGGCTATATAGGATTTGGGTTGTCTGTCATTCCGTCCGTTCGTCTGTTAGTCCGCCCGTCCGTTCGTCAGTCCTTCATATTTTTTTCGTTTCCGCTCAATATCTTGAGAACTCTTTTATAGAATTTATCCTTTGTATGTGCATTGATATTGACATGATCTAGCTTGGGATTGTTATGCGTCATTTTTCCCAAATTTGTACCAGAGCTATGGCCCTTGATTTACGCCTAAATTTCGTTTCCGCTCAATATCTTGAGAACGAATGGACATAATTTCACCAAATTTTATATATGCATTCATATTGACAAGATCTAGCTTAGGATTGTTGCATGTCATTTTCCCGCATTTATATCAGAGTTATGGCCCTTGATTTACGCCAAAATTTCGTTTCGCTCAATATCATGAGAACATATTGACATAATTTCACCAAATTTTATATGTGCATTCATATTGACAAGCTCTAACTTGGGATTGTCACGTCATTTTTCACACATTTGAACCAGAGTTATGGCCCTTGATTTATGTCGAAATTTCGTTTCCGCTCAATATCTAGAGAACAAGCGGACAGAATTTCACCAAATTGTATATATGCATTCATATTGACAAGATCTTACGTGTAACAGAGTTATAAAAGCGCTGCAGTGGGGCTATAGATTCTCTGACAATTCTTGTTTCCTTATTTTCTTCTGCCAGCAGTATCGTAATAGTCAACGGTGACTAGAGATACTTATGTCCCCCCAACCCGGAAGGTGGGGGATATATATTTTTTTTGGCGCGGATCCCGTATGGGTCGGCGTTGGCGTCGGTGTCCACTTTTTGTTTCCGTGCATTATATTCTGAACCAAATAATGGATTTTGACCAAACTTGCATTGATACATTGTTGGGAGGAATGGAAGATTTGATTAGATTTTGATGACCTTGATCTTGTGCTCAAGGTCACAGGGGTACATTGAAATGTCCAAAATATGGCTTCGCGTGATATCTTCTGATCTAGTGGATGTAGTTTGACCAAACTTGCATAGATACATTAATGGGAAGAGAGAAAGAGGTGATCAAAACTTGGTGACCTTGACCTAATTTTCAAGGTCACAGCGTCACTTTGAAATGTCCAAAATATGGTTTCCGTGCGTTATCTTCTGAACTAGTGGATGAATTTTGACCAAACTTGCATAGATACATTGTCGGGAGGAGGGGAGGAGTTGGTCAAATTTTAGTGACATTGACCTAATTTATAAGATCACAGTGCCACTTTGAAATATCCAAAATATGGTTTCCGTGCGATATCTTCTGAACAAGTGGATGGATTTTGACCAAACTTGCATAGATACGTTGTTGGGAAGAGGAAATGAGTTGATTATTTTCCAAAATATGATTTCCACGCGTTATCTTCTGAACCAGTCGATGGATTTTGACCAAACTCGCATAGATACATTGCTGGGAATCTATTAGATTTTGGTAACCTTGACTTAATTTTCAAGGTCACATGGGCACTTTGAAACGTCAAATTTTGACCAAAATATGGTTTTTGTATGATATCTCTTGAATTGAACATTGTATTCTAGCTAAACTTAATGTATTGTACCATAGTGGCTAAATGTGGAGTTGACCTAAATTTCAAGGTCACCTCATTTCAAGGTCATCATCCTTAAAAAAACTGTAAATTAAGCCTTTTCTTAGCTCTGTCTTCTTAACCAGTGGGTTTCTGCACCGAACTTGCATAGGTACACTGTTTGGAGCCAGAAAAACGTTAATTAGATTTTAATGACATTGACCTTATATTCACCGTAACCACAGCACTTTGTAATTTCAAAGTTTGACCAAATTGTGTTTGTGCATGCTCTTCCTTGAAATAATTGATGGATCATCGTGACACAATAAAGAGCAGTAAGCATGCTTGCAAACTTAAATTGCGATTGTGTGTGTGTGGGAGGGGCATAGTTTTCCTCTGAAAACACTGCTTTAATTATAACTTAGATGCAAATGTTGATCAATAGACATGCTTCAAGAGCTTTACAGAAATATGTATTGACAAAGGCCCTGTTTATAGAAAAGATACCTCATCTGCCGGTAACATATGCAAACAATTAGGACACGGACCCGATCAAACAAAATGTCGGGCCTGTCCTGGGCCCAAACCGGTCACTCTGGTGGTTTCCTAAAATAGTTTAAGCTGATTTAAACACTTAACCTTATCAATATGTTTTATGTCCAATCATCCTACACCTGCTGTGGCATATCAATGCACCCAAGAATAATTACATCATTGAAGAACACTATGAACCCTAATCAGACTCCTAATGGAGCATTCTGGCCTGGGTTCAAAGTATTTTGCAATATTGGTCCATTTATGTTACTAAATTACATAATCAGAAGAGAGGGCAGATGGAAATGTACGTAAATAGAGGTAAATGGTTAATACCCAGAAAGTACGTAAGGGCAAGCTACCGTCGACCCGCCAGCAAAACCCCATTCCATTAACATTTTGCTGGCGGGCCGAGAGGTTGAATATGGTATTCCTGAAAGAAGTTTTCACAAAAGTTAATTTTGAAAGAAAAAAATCACCAGACGACAAATAAGCATAAAAATAACCCCGAAGCGAAAGGGTTAATATTTTTAGCGTAAAATTGCAAATACTTCCTTTCTATTTATTTTGACACGTGCTTTTAAGACGTTTCTTTTGAGTACACACATCATTAATTGATAATATTAGTTTTTACTTTTCAACTCTTATACAGGGCATGGATGATGGTTTCCCAGATGTGTTGGTTGGGAAGGTGCGAAACTCGTGTTTGTGACGGAAGGTATAAGCAGACGTTGGGGCCCCAGTGTTGATAAATTTCACGTGCTTCGAGATGATGGTTTCTAGATGTGTTGAAGAGGAAGGAGGTGAATCTGACGTCAATGTTGAACAGTATGAGCAGCATGCTGACGTCTCTGCGTTGATAGTGTCCCCGTACCAGGGAGATGCTGATGAATATACAACAGTGGTAAGAATCATAAGAATCATTTGAGTCGTGACATGTGATTTCCAACAATGTGGCATTTTGACAAGTGTAGTCTCATACGATCCTGTGCAGCCTCCTTTTAAGCTTAGAAACCCCAAATGGTGTTCAGTCAGTAGCTTAACAAGCATAGAATACTCAAGCGACTAGCAAAGGCTCTGATCAGACTGCGCGTATCTGACAGGCTGATCTGAGGCTTTGCTGGTCGCACATACCACATTGTTGGAAATATCATGCACTGGCTCTTTTTAACTCTTGGTGTTTTTTCATCCTTTTGTTGCTACCTGCTGACTTTACTTAAAATTGTTCAGGAACAAACAGCATGGATCCAGATCAGGATCGACGTCAATATGTACGTTTGTCCCTGTCTGTCTCCGTTTGCCTGCCTGCTTGCCTGTCTGTCTGTCTGTTACAAGATACATTTAAAAAAATCAACAACAACGAAAACGCTGCTTAGTAACTATCCTCACTTATTCATACCGCCATTGGTTCTTTATTGAAAACAACAACAACTCTTGTGATTGTAGTTCCAGTTTCATAAAGAATATCTCAAAACTTAGTGATTAAAGTTTCCTTCTGTTTAGACTACCTTGCTGGCGACAACTTTTGTAGTCTGCTGATAACTTTGACAAAGAGTTTGGACCCAGATCAGGACCGACTGGTGAACGTCGGTCCTGATCTGGATCCACACCATTTGACATGCCGATGGTGTTAATGAAAGATTTTCTTTAAAAAATGTTGATTTTGAAAAAGTCAGCAGGCGACAACAAAAACTTGAAAAATTACCCAGGGTGCAAATATATTTTTTTCCAAAATATATATTGACAAAGTAAAGAAGAAGGCAAATATCAGAAATCGATTCAATCAAGTCATTATTTATAGCAAGCAGACTTATCATCTGCTGAAATCATTCGCAAACAATTTGGACTCACGACATACCAGACAAAATGTCGGGCCTGGTCCAGATGTTAACATTAGGACACTCCTATGTTTCTCCCTGATTTAAAGGCCCCATCCCACCCTAAATTTGCCTCAAGTGAAGCAAATTTCACGACAGGGCCATCTCTGTGAAAGCTGCAGCAGAGAGGGCATCATCCTACCACACACATGTTTAACCCCTAAAGCGCAAAGAAACAATGCATCTGAAAATGTCGTCTGCTGAAGTCGTCTTCTGCAAGTAATTGCCTAACATTACTGACGATTTTGTTTGTTTGTTTGATTTGATTCTTTACGTCCACTCAACAATCTTTCAGTTATGCGGGACGGTCTTCCTGGGTTGAACCAGTACTAAGCTAGGATGAATGTGTCTTGCTCAAGGACCACAACGCAGTGACGCCGGTGAGGCTCGAACCCGCGGCCCTTCGGTCTCGAGTCAAGCACTCTACCACTGAGCCACTGCGCTCCCAACATTACTGACGAATTAAGTATAGAAGCAAACAGCGTGGACCCAGAACAGACTGCTCCTGTTTGCCATAGAGGCGTCTTAAACATTTCAGCAGACGAGAAAAGCAGACGACTTTTGCTGCGATTGGCGCATTAATGGTTAAACGTTTTGATTATCATTTGGAAGTTAAACTGTTTTGTCTTTCAGGTTGCTTTTGATGCTTTTTCCGTCTGGACCCAAGATTCGAACATGTGCACAGGGCATCTTTGGCTTTTGGGAAGGGGCGTCATTTCTTGTTTTGCAATCATCTTGCTAGGGGAAAGAGAGCTTGTTGCTCTACTTAAATTGTTTTCTTAGTGTATTGTTTCTGTAAGTGTTCTGTGCCTCTTGTCTGCAGAATTTCCTGACAATAATCATTCACTTTTTGTGTTTGCGAAAGAAGGCATCACATATATCAAGCGAAAACCTCTTTGCAGTATGGTCGTTTTATTATAATTACTTAAGAAATGAAGGGTTTCACGTTAACTTTGCAAGAGACCCAAGTATTCATGATTCCATGAACATTTAACTCCAGAAATTGAATTTATTGTTTATATTTACATTTTATTATTAATATCTAAAATATAAAACTTATTTTTAATTTCGTAATTAAAAGAGACTTTTATTTAAAATATAAACGTATTAACGGTTTAGTTGGAGTGTTAAATGGAAAAGCGGAACAACCAGCTTGAACACGGACAGCCAATAGAGCAAACAATAGTCTGGCTTTGCACGTGCGACTCGGGTGTGGCTCACTGTCAATCACAACACCAGTAACACTTCTGGCGAATGAGTTCGATATTCGAAGCGTTTTGCACGGGCAAGTGACATTGGCAGCTGTCAATCAAATTTGTGTAATTCATAAGGCTATGAACGGTTGCGAAAATCTAAAGATTCGGCAAAAGATTGCTTCGAAATGTAAATATTGCAATATGTCCGTAAAGCACGCTTTTAAAAGTCATGTTTCACCGAGCACAAATGTATTGTGAAATCAGGTAATTCACGTGCTGTTCATGCACGGACTCTTACCTAAGCCAGATCCACAGGTATCATACCGAATTCTTGGACGCGGATATTTTTCTGTTAGTCTATTCGCGGGGCATAAATATACTGAAATTGAAGGTAGGGGCTCTCATTTGAAATAGTAAAAACTTATTTACGAACACTTGTTAGAGTCGATTAAAAGCACATATGTTTTCTTGAATAGTCACCCTAACAACACATCATGGCTAAGGTATTACAGTACTTACAATATGCGAGTAAAATGCAAATACATCATGAACGAGTCCTTGAAATCGGGATACTTTGGGATTGATTGACAATTACACTTTTTTACAGAAATGGTTTCTAATTTTTTTGCGTTTTTAATGAAACGACGTTTACTTGTTTTTACCTGTAACTAATGATTCGGCTTGAATAAGCGTCAATTGTTTATGAGAACGGGATTTCTGCCCCTACCCCTTTAACTATTGCAAGTCTTAACCACGGAGGTGCGTGAAAAAATGCTATAGCGTCTGCGGGGTTTTGTTATCTGGCCGCGGGGTAGGGCTTTTTAGAACCGTTTTTTTCACACATTAATTAAAGCGGCAAGAACCAATTATGGGCTCAAAGGCACTTACATTTTGATAGTCTGTTGGTTTCTACCAGCAGGGACAGCCGATACTGGTTCTATTGCGAGTTTGATGCGAATCTGAACCACGGGGTGAGAGCATGCTCCTAATCTTACCGCGGATGTGACCATTGTCGGCGTTGTTCATGGCCGCGGGGTTCTGCAATATGCTTTCTTTTCCGCGGAAATCATAAAGCTAAAAAAACTATCAGAATCATCTATGACAAAAGATAGGTAGGTGGTGTGCTGAAACCACTGGACCAATTACGGTTAAATCAGAATGAAACCATTGGGTTTCGGCAATCGCTCTTTTTATTTCTCTGAATGCTCATTTAGCGAAATAATCTAGTATTTACGGTAGTAAGATCGCCTGACCAAAGTGCCAAAGGTTGTGAGCAGCAAAGTCTAGCTGTTTGTTTGTCTGCCCGTTAATCAGTCTGCCCGTCTGTATGCATTGGTTCTTTTACTTGTATGCTCGTTAAACCAGCTTACATGTGTCTAGTGGCTCAGGTGGTCATTATTTTTCTGACCGCCCCCCCCCCCCCCAAAAAAAAAACAAAAAAAAACAAACAGAAAATTCAAAATTTTGAACCTCCAAAAGTGGACCGAACCTACTTATTTATGATAATATTAGAGTACCACCCCCCCCCCCTCCGCCGAAAGCTGACCATTGTTTTAGAGAAGTATGCACCAAAATATAGCTGTCTGTCTGCTTAATTCTCAGTCAATCAATCAGTCAGCCAGCCATTCCGAACAACCGCGTAGACTGAACTACTTAGTAAAAGCGTATACTTGTTACATAAAAGTGGTTGCATGTCCCAGGGCTGGAGGGGGGAACTCTCACTTTTTCTTCATACGTATGGTCAGGCCTAGCATCTACGTACGGTTCATCCAAAAAATCAAGAATTTCAAGTACCCCAAAAAATATTTGAAATTTTAGCAACCCCCAAAAATATCCCCCATTATGTACCTTGACCGAATGAAAAGACCCTAAAATGCATAGAAATGACCCTTAAATATAACCCAATTATGTGATAAACCCCAAAAATATTCACAAAATCTTTATACCCCCAAAAATATTCATTTCTTTGAAACCCACAAAACATACTGAAATTGAAATTTTAAACCCCTAAAAATTGCCTTAGCCTATGTGTTTATAAAAATATTAGAGTAACACCCCCCCTCTCCTGAGCTGCGTGGCTTGTTCTTCGGAGTAAGTTATTGATAACAACAACAGAATTGTTGGGGCATATTTGTTGCAAGTCATATGCATTGTAGACAACAGAGGAATAGGCTACTGACCGCCCTACATGTGCGGATCCAGACAGTTTTTGTCAGAGAGGGGTTCAACTATAACGTTTTTTTTCCTTTGCTTGTTTTTGAATGATGACGAGAGGTTGGATCCAGATACTACTATAAGCGGGACATCGTCGGTCGGCCAGCGAAACGCCATTTGAATGGTGTCAAATGGCGTTTCGCTGGCGAGCCGATGCTGCTGGCCCATCCTTTAATGCTAGGATGATAACTGATTTTTCAGGGGATCCGGACCAGAATTGCTGAGAAACCCTACATTTTTGTGATATTTCGGGGCGGGGGGAGGGGGGGGGCGTCTGGATCCGCGGATGTCCTATGGCGGCGAATCTTTTGGCGTCCGTCCATTTTTTATTGTTGCTCCCATTGTATTAGAAGATTGCCTGTTGTCCTCAGTAGACGTAAGAGGACATCTCAGAGAAAAAATCAGTTGCAGACAACATTTATATGTCAGGGGCGTCGCATTGTGTTGTGTCCTTGAGCAAGACACATTTATCCTTGTTTTAGTACTGGTTCAACCCAGGAAGACCCGTCCCGATATATCTGAAAAATTGTTGGCTGGGAGGTAAAGAATCAAATCAAACAAAATAGGGGCGTAGTCAGAGGATTTTATCATGTTGAAATTACCAAAAAATGAAGAATTAAGATAGTTGACCTTGTTACTTAACTTTTCAGCAATGATTGCGAATAACAAAGGCGCTGATCAGACTGCGCGAAAGACCAGTGCCTTTATTGTTCTTAGAGATTTCTCGCATCGAGGCCCATGTGATGTTGAAGCCTAGTCATCCTTGCTTCTGCCTTGCTGCGCGCCTTTATCTTGAAATAAATACTGGGGCCCCCAGGGGTTTGGGGGAGCTGGGGAGAAGGGCTATATATTTTCATGGAGCTGGGCTGCACTGGTATTGAGGAGCAAACTTATATTTTTGGGGATTTTGGGAGCCCTGCAAAAAAGTAAAAATTAATTTATGAACTTTTACCTTAAAGGAAAAGATTTGATTTTTTTAATTATTCCGCTTCTGAGGAGAAGCCCCAATACCCCCCCCCCCTTGGAAAATCTAAATGTATTTACTTTCGAGCTGTTACATGCTACTCTGCCTTGGTATTGGTGAAAGGTATGACGAATAATTTTTACTATTTTTACTATTGCTGATTTTATTATCCTTAAAATTGTTAATTTTTAGGTTGAGAATAATGTATTTTGGAACACTGAGATTGCGCCAGCTAGCACCATTTTAATAAAAAAAAAAATCGGGGAGTTACCCCCGGACCCCACTAGCACGAATCTGAATCGACATCATTACATGGAAAAGAAAAGCATCCATTTTTTACATTTCCTTGGCTTTCGGGGGCTATTGCTCCAGGCCCCCCTTGTAATATGTGATTGTATTCATTTTTTGTGCTAACGTGCGCATCTGGATTAATCTTGGAGAAAAATATGGCACAAAATTTGGGGTGTTGTTGATTTATTATATCCTAAAAAATGTTGAGTTTTAGGTTGATAATAACATACTTTGGAACACCCAGAATGCACCAGATCGCACAATTTTTCCCGGGGGAGCATGTGACCGGAACCCCCTAGCACAAGTGTTTATTTCATTAAACTAATTACATATCATGTAATATTTGTATTCTTTGGCTAAGCCTTATCTTTACATGTATATATTAAATATATTAAGTGAATATTTAATCATCCGCTCGTGTATAGCTTCATTGTTTAGGCATGTGAATTTAATACTATGGAAAGAAAAATGCATTTTAGGAGAGAATTGGCTATATTTTTCGGGATTTTGGGAGAAGCTGAATTAATTTTAAGGATTTGGGGAGCAAAGGAAAAATACTTTCAGGGAGCTGAGGCATTTTGGGAGATCAGTGCATAATTTTCAGGGATCAAGGGAGCATAGACCCCCTGGGGGCCTCAATACTATATGAGCCGCGGCATGGGATTTCCACCAATGTGGCATTTTGACATGTGCAGACTCGGACGAGCCTCTGCAGCCTCCCTTTAAGCTTAGAATCTCCAAATGGTGTTGTTGTTGTTGGAAATCTCATGCACTGGCTCATATTTGTTAAACTTTGATGTGTTTAGCAGACGATACATTAGCGAGGCCCTCCCAAAGCGGTGGGGGTAAATGTCTCCATGTTCTCCTGAAATAAAGGGGCGTGTTCCCCTCCCCCCCCCCCATCGAAAATTCGTTATCTTATGTTCCCTGTTCCCCATTATTATCTTTATTCTTCTGTTTCCATCAAAAGTTGGCCTTACTTTCCCCGTTCGCGTGAAATAAATGCCATGTTCCCTGCCCCCAAAACACCTGCAATTACTTTTTTCTTGATCACAATATTGCTTATTGCGCAGTAGATCTAATGTATTGTATGACGACTCATCCGGGAGTAGCTCAAAACAGGAAAAAAGATCAAAGGTCCTCTATCTTTCGTGATGGAAAGCAGTGTCTATCTAACTCCCCAGAAATAAGTGGGATCACATTTATTTTATTATTCTATTTTATTATCATGTTTTTAAAAGTCTTTTTAACAGGAGCTTATCCCGATTCTATTCTACTTACATTTACTATAATAACAGAAGTTCTTGCGTGAATTATGTTTTGATTATTTCAATGTGGTATGTGCGACCAGCAAAGCCACAGATCAGCCTGCGCATATGCGCAGTCTGATCAGAGCCTTTGCTAGTCGCTTGAAAAATTTCACCCTGCGGTAGCCTTTCTTTGCCTCAATCAGTGCAGAGTCAGGGAAACGAGAATGGTCTTTAGTTACTTGACGTTCCTCTGAAACAGTAACCGCCCATCCTCAGCATTCGTTGTCGTTACATTTCCAGTACGTCCTCTCTTCTCATGTAAGCTTAAAAAACATATGCTTTGGTTGAGAAATAAGAAAGTTATGCTACTGTTACAAATGTACACAATCTTAACTGAAGGCCTGTTATGTTCAAAACAATATTAAGACCAACATAAGGGATGCATGATGGGAACTCCATTTGTATTAAATTGATCATAGAAATCAAATTATAGTGTTGCGAACCTAAAAGTTTGACTTTCTTCTCCAACATGGAGCAACAACAAGCACAAATAAATTGTTTGGCCATATTTTCAAACATTTAGGGGAAGATCGGGATACTGACAAAACATTTTATTTTGATTTGATTCTTTTATTTAATTCAAGTAAATTTCAGTCTAAATTCAGCAAATATATGATACCTATATGGGCTTACGCTTTTCAGTATATCATTGCATACTTATTTTAAATAAAACATGCCAGAACGCTGGAAAAGTAAGGCACATCAAATGCGAGTATGTAATGATATACTGAAAAACGTATGTCCATATAGGTATCATATATTTGCTGAATTTATACTGAGGTTTGCTTGACTAAATAAAAGAATTAATTGTGCCCCTTTTCAAAAGCGGAAATTCTCTTAAAGGAAAGACTGTTTTGCTCCCAGAGGGAGCGAATTCTTTCCTTTATGAGCAGTTCCTTATAGTATGAAAAATCACTATTACCACATTAGGTGACCTCCCTTGAATGTTACTATTTTTTATTACGCACGTGCGTAACTGCGTAATGGTAGCTACCCCAACGATGTTGATTCAGATTATTGCATTTTAAGCAATTTATCTATTACAACTTCGAGGACAGTACTAGGATTCAACACCGTATCATCCGCGTTTCAGTATTAGCATTTTCCGTAAGTAATCACCTCGGTTAGACTAGCAAACTCTTGGTGTGCCCCGCGGACAGGTACACCAACGTCCGCGGATAAGATCAACATTTTTGAGCATAGGCACCATGTTTATATGACATTATCTAGTAAATGCTAAGAGCAATTACTATACTATTTTTTGCAAAATTGCTATCGATAACCTGGCTTTTAAGATATCAATGTTAAATGGAATGTTATTTTAGGATTTTCTCAGTTCGATCGACTGAAAGCAATTTTTGCCTTTCAAAATAATTTCCACCGTTTTAAACCATAATTTGTGGTCCAACAGTAGAGTTTGCAAGGTTTACGATATTCTAAGCACATGGACGAGTGTTTGGTTGTGTTGATACAATAGATTTGAGGTGGATATAGATAATAAAAAAATATTTTTTTACCCTTTTACGGAACCAACCCTCCCCTCCACCATAAAAGAAACGACCCCCGAGACAAGACTAGCCGCAAATTCTCCGCAGTCAGAAAACGGTATGATACCTGTGAGATCACTTGAGTTTATGTTTTCTGATCCGTTAATTGCTCTGACATGCGACACATGTATATATTATGTTTGACCCCGAAGACGGATAGTAGCCGCGTGATGACTTTGAAATGGCGACACTATAGGATATAGGAGGCCATAATTTCCGCAAACCTGAAGAAGCGGTCTGATCCCTGTTTGCTATTCTAACACGCATTTTGTGAATTCAAGCCAAGAACGGTAAGAGAATCGTGTTCGAAGTTTTAGAGCATTTACCGTACCAGGTCTCGAGGTTTAAACTTTTTTCATGCTCAACTCAACTGAGCATGAAATTTCAACAGCTCATAAAAACTAAAATACCGACAAATAACGACGTTTCTTGCTTTAAGTTCCCCAAATGTTGTGTTTATCATGCTCATGAATGTTAAACTGCCGGCGTTTTAACATTTATTAGCAGAATCAATTTCGTGCTCAGCTGAGTTAGCAAGGAAAAAGTTTATAAACTTGGGGCCTGGTGATGATAAGAGGGTAGGACGATTAACTGTCGTCTGGTGATAATCACTGTGATCAGCTTGGATCCAGATCAGGCCCGCCATTTTGGCAGGCCAAATCTTGGTCCGATTTGCTTGCCATTTAATGATACATTCCTAAGATATTTTTTTCGAAAAAGTTGAATTTGAAAAAGAAATCAGCAGACAACAAAAACACATGAAAATAATCCAGTAGCCAAAGGGGAAACAAGTTTTTAAGCATAACATTGCGAAATAATTCCTCATCCATTAATCTTAGCATAAGCCTTTGCGACGGTTCTTTTCAGTACCCACGGCATAATGTTTCAGTTGAGAAATTTTAATTTTGAACTCTTGTAGGGGCATGGATGATGGTGTCCTATTGTCAGTCCAACCAAGAGTGACAGTGACATTATACTTTGTTAACAATATAGGTATCACACATGTTTTTTCATGCTTTAATATTTTCCGGGTCCCGAGGATGCTGCTTGAACACGAGGCCGATATGGCGAGTGTTCAAACATCTTCCGAGGGACCCGGCAAGTGTTAATGCAATGAAACAAACATGTGTGATCGTTATTCTTGCATATTTCACCTTATTGCAACCAAATTCGCGCTGAAAAACGCTGCTAAAACATTAAATTGTCCATTTTCTTAAACTGGATTTCTCTTTACAAAATGACGTCGGCTGTGTACTATCCAACGACATAACGTCGTCACAACATTATAACATCGCGAACAAATACATCGGTGAAATGATCAGTCTGGTTCGCAACGCTTTCCCTATGTAACGTCATGCAAATAATGCAGGGCTCCTTTTTAAGTATTTTCATGTTCAGACCCATGTTCAAACAGCACGTAAATCTCCTGATTTGAACATGGATTTTCGTTCATTTGACTACGTGGGTGTAAGCAGCTATACGATTAGACATCTATGCAAGAATTGCTAAGTTAAACACTAACGTGTACACTTCGCTTGAGCTAACGCTAATCGATAGATCACCTGTGTATTAATCCTATCCCGTAAACAGGGCACTGCATCACTGTCACTCTTGGCTGGCAGGACAGTAGATGAGTTGGTCGGGAGGGTGCGGAACTCGTGTTTGTGACGGAAGGTAGGAGCAGATGTCATCTGCTGTTATTTTTTTAAAAAAGTAACTTTGCAAAAATAATTCAGGAACACTATCCGAATGTCAAACCGTTTGGATCTGGATCCAGATCAGGACCGCCTGGGTCAAAAGTGTTTGCATCGGTTTTCAGCAGACGACAAGCAATTAAAAATCAATGGCATGATAAATGTTTCAGTATCTTTATTCTGTTTTTCAGACCACCCTTGAGCTCGTAGACGTTCTTTTGGTCCTGATCTGGTTTAAACACAGAACGAGTTCTAGGAGCAGAAGAAGGTAGGATTTACATTCAAACAGTTTACTTCTTTTTGTTAAACAATTTTTATGTGCCATGGCACGCCCAATGGTATGATAATTGTAGCTGAACCAAATGTTCCAGACTGTGAAAAAGTAATTGAGTATGCTAAGGAAATAACCTAATCACACACTGCAGACTTACCCACGGCACCATGAGGAAGCAAGCGCGTATCCAGAAAGTTTTGTCAGAGGGGGGTCCAACATTAACAAAGTTTTTTTAGTTAATGAGGGGAGAGTGGATTCAGAACACCAAAAGCGGGCCATCATTTAAATGTCGTTTCGTTGGCGGGCCGATGATGGCCTAGCAAAGAATGTTGGCTTGGTAGCTTTGTAATCATCAGGGGATCCAGACTAGTATTGCTATGATACCCTATAGCTTTGTGATTTTCAGGGGGTCCGGACCCCCTGCCCCCCCCTGGATCCGCGCATGGAAAGAACTAGAGAATAATGTTATGGCAACATGGCAGAAACACCACATTTATAGCAGAGCAACCAGCTCTCTCATTCTCAGATGATTGCAGAGTTAAACAGGGCGCAAAGTACTGCATTACAAATCAGGGACCAAAATCACACAAATATATAAACAATGGGACAGACATACAAAACAATGAATTAACAACAACAGAAACACCGCTTTAGAACGGATAGCAGCCGAAACTACCCAGAGAGCACTCACCAGAATACTCCCCAGTGATCCAATCCAACTCGTTCATATGTTTGTTTCTAGCAGATGATTGTACAACGGATTTTGTGACCCCCACCCCAACCATGTATTGACTGCTTAAACAGTAATGTTCTGATGAATTTGATATATAATTTCTAAGGCCTAACTGAAATCAATTTTAATTTTTTGGATTATATCCATGTAATAAACTCTCTTTGTTAGCTGCGACCTTTTTTTAGAAGTGACCTTAGTTGTCTGCTGACCACCTTTGCACAAAGTTTGGACTAAGATCTAAAACAAAACTGTTTAACACTTTTAAAGTGTTCCTGATTTTTTTTAAAAAATCATTTTGGGATAGGAGTCAGTGGACGACAACAAAGACACTAAAATTTCCAAGCTTCCAAATAGCTAATATTACTCCTGCATATCACTAGCAAACTGAGTAATACCCAGATGATGATATTCATGAAAGACATTTTCGAAAAACTAGATTAGTAGACGACAAAAAGCAATTCAAGCCGAATGAAATTTCCTACCCTTATCAATAGGACGAGCCCTTTCCAATTTTAGGCATGTTGGGTGGTATTTTTCATTTTTCCCAAATCATGATAGAACATTCTGCAAGCAAACAGTGAAAACCCTTGATAAGAGGCCACATTCTGTGTAGTCTGATCTGGGTCTGCAGTGTTTGCCTATGTCCCACAAACAGGACGATAGTCATAAATGAGTTAAAAAACTACCCAGGATACACTCAATCGTCTATTTAAGCCTGATCCACAACATGTTCAGGGAGCGCAGTGGCTCAGTGGTAGAGTGCTTGACTCGAGACCGAAGGGCCGCGGGTTCGAGCCTCACCGGCGTCACTGCGTTGTGTCTTTGAGCAAGAACATTTATCCTAGCTTAGTACTGGTTCAACCCAGGAAGACCCGTCCCTTTATAACTGAAAGATTGTTGATGGGACGTAAAGAATCAAATCAAACAAACAAAAAACAACATGTTTTGGTTGAGTTTAAAAAAAACTCACAGTGTTTGAGATGGCATTTTCGACCATCATAAATCAACCCAGTCATGAGTATGGCCAGGATGTAAGAGGTCAAGAAAACATGGTCTCAATGTGTAAGCACTGACATGATGGCAAGCAGGCTTAGTGGCAGCGATCCGCTCAGCAGAGAAGCCTGGAGTTTGGTGTTGGAAACCCTAGCCACCTGCTTCCTACCACGATATGAAGAACACCTGCCGCAGTTAATAAACCCAGGATCAACTCAAGACTATTTTATCTAGAGACCTGCTGTTAATAATTTAAAAAAAAGAAGAAACTCTTCAGCGGAAAGTTGTGGTGGAATTAATGTTTAACAATATTATTTGGTACCAATACTTAAGTGTAAATCCATATGCCCTTAGCACAACGGTTGCATGAGCGGATCCAGAGGGGGGACAGAGGGTCTGGACATGTGTTGTGAATACAGAGTTGAATACTAAAGCCGCAATGCCCAATGTTGTGTTTTCTGATCTAGTAGCCTAGCTGTAGGATGATGAAGACCTGTGTTAGGCAAGTTGAAAAAGTAAAATGCAGTTGGGAAAACAATTATTCAGCTGATATATTGGTTCTTGTTAAGGTTTACGATGTGTTGGAATCCTCTTAGGTCTCCAGAGTAGATTATTGGGTTTGTTTGTAATGTAAATAATTTGGTACTTTTATATTCAGTTGAAACTATAGTTGGCCTCAAAGGTAGATGATGCATTCTAGTGCAGAACAAAAGACAAGGCTGTAAAGTATAATAGATAAGGGCTCTTGTGAAGGTTAGTGATGCACTTGAATCCTCTTAGTAGAGGTAGATTATGAGGTAAGTTCCTAAAGTATATAGTTTAGATTTTTTATATTCAGTTGGAAATAAACTTAGCTTCAAGATACAGTGCAATTAATTTGTAACAAATCTCGATAAAACACAGATTTGAATCTAACACGGTCATGTTGTGACTTCCAAACATTTTCTACCATTGAATTTAACAAAGAAATTATAGAAAATAATCAATCATATACTACAATCAACCCATGCCACCATGAGAAAGAGGCAAATAATGATAACAGCGACATGATATTTAGAGCATTACAAATGTAAAGCAACCATCTCTGTCATCCTCAAAGTTTGAACTAACTTAACATACAGTTTTATTCTAAACAGGAGTTCATTTGTCTTCTGTCTTTTTTCATACTAGAGCTCATTGTGTCGTGGATTTTCTATCAAACTGGAATTCATTTTTTCTTCCATTTTCATCAAAGATGGGGACTCGTTATCTTCTATTTTCATCTTGAGATGGAACTCAATTTTCTTTAAGCATTTTGCATAGTACTCTTTGCAGATGTCATAAATCTTCCTTCAGAGCTGGAGTTTAGCTATGTTTTCAATTTAATTTCAACACCAGAGTTTAGATGTATTTAAACTTCTTTGAATGCCAGAGTTCAAGTGTCTTATAACTGCTTTCACCATCAGAGTTCCCATGCTTTTACATTTCTTTCAACGCCAGAATTCATATGTCTTTACATTTCTTTCAACGTCAGTGTTCAGATGTCGATAAATGTATTTTAATGCCAGATTTTTTTCAACACCAGAGTTAGATAACTTTAGATTTCTTTCAACGCCCGAGTTCAGGTCTTAATATTTATTTCAACGTCAGAATTCAAGTGTTTTGAAATTTCTTTCACATCAGAGGCCAGGCCTTTAAATGTTTTTCAATGCGAGAGTTTAGATGTCTTTAAATTTCTTTATACGTCAGAGTTCAGATGTCTTTTAAGGTCAGACTTCAGATCTCTTTAAATTTCTTTTAAAGCAAGGGTTAAGATACATTTACATGCCTTTAAGTGCCAGAGTTCAAATAATTTTCAATATCTGTTAGCGCCAGAGTTCAGATATCTTTATTTCTTTCATCACCAGAGTTCAGATGTTAATTACCTTTGAACACCAGAGGTCAGATATCTTTATATGTCTTTCAGTGCCAGAGTTAAGATAAATTTAAGTATCTTTCAGCGCCAGAGTTCGAAATATATTCACATGTTTTACAGCGCCAGAGTTCAGATATCTTTAAAGTTATTTCAACGCCAGAGCTCAGATGTCTTTAAAAGTTATTTCAACGCCAGAGCGCAGATGTCTTTAAAACTTTTTTAACGCCAGAGCTCAGATGTCTTTAAATGCTTTTTAACGCCAGAGTTCAGATGTCTTTAGATTTCTTTTAACTGCAGAATTCAGGTCTTGAAATGCATTTAAATGCAAGAGATTAGATATCTTTAAATTTCCTTCAAAAGTCAGATTTCAGATGTCTTTAAACTTCTTTTAATACAAGGGTTCAAATGTGTTTTATTGCATTTTAACGCAAGAATGGAGATGTCTTTATATTACTTTCAACGCATTTTCAATGCCAGCGTCCAGGTGAATTCAAACTTCTTCCAGTGCCAAAGTTCAGGTCTTAAGATTCGTTTTGCTGCCAAAGTACAAATAACCATGACTTTCTTTCAACGCAAGAGTTCAGATGACTTTACTTTTCTTTCAACTTTAGAGTTCATATGTCTTTATAAATGTCTTTCAATGCCAGAGTTCAGATGTCTTCAAATTTCTTTCACAACCATAGTTCAAGAACTTATTTTTCAACGCCTGAGTTCAGGTCTTAAAATTTATTTCAATGCCAGAGTTCAGATATCTAAATATCTCTCAACGCCAGAGTTAAGATGTCTTTAATTACCTTCAACGCCAGACTCAAGGTCTTTACATTTCTTTAAACGCCAAATGTTTAGATGTCTTTACATTTCTTTCAACGCCAGAGGTCAGACAGCTTTAGATTTCTTTCAATGCCAGATGCAGATTTATTCAAATTGCTTTCAACGCCAGAGTTCATGTCTTTAAATATCTTTCAACGCCATTTCTTTCAACGCTGGGGTCTAGATATCTTTAAGTTTATTTCAACGCCAGATTTCAAATGTCTGTAAATTTCTTATAACACCAGAGCTCAGATGCATTTAAATTTCTTTCAAAGCCAGATATCAAATGTCTTTAAAGCCTTCCAACGAGAGAGCTTAGATGTCTTTAAAATGTTCAACGTCAGAGTAAAGATGTCTTTAGATCTTGTTCAATGCAAAAATTCAGATGTATTCAAATGACTTCCACTGGTCTTAAAATCCATTTTATCACCAGAGTTAATCTGTTTTTATTCAAATTTCTTTCAAAGCCAGAGTTCAGATGTTTTTGAATTTGTATCAACGCCAGTGTTCAAATGTCTTAAAATTCAACACTGAAGCACATGTGTCTTTAATTTTCTTCCAGAGCAACCTATCAGTTGTATTTCCTGAAAAAAGAGTTAATTTTTAACAAAGATTTTCTTCAAGCTGGAATATACTATATCTTGATTTTTTACAAGCTGGTCATACTTTTTTTTTATCTTTTGTTTAATTCCAAACATAGTCATAAGTTGCTTTATATATATATCTATAAATTTAACAGAGCTAGAATTCTTTAGTCTTCAAATTTCTTTCAAATTTCTTTCCTATAGCTGTATTTTATTTCTAACAAGAATTTGTTTTGTCTTTTTGTTTCAAAGCGGTTGTCAATTTTATTTCCATTTTCTTATAAAGCTGATTTTCTTTTAAATTCAGTTTTCTTTTAAAGCAAAAAATTTGTTCACACAACAGTTACCTGCCCAGGTCACACTCTGTCCTTCCTTATAAACTAGTGGTGCAGACACCACATGTAAGACTAGCATCAACCTTTTGCATTATTTTTCATGAAACCTTTTGTTGTGTGGTGATTATCATTATTCAACAAATCATACTTTCAGACTAACAGTGAATACAGCATATATATTTTCAGACGAATCCAATCAAATATATGACAAAACATTGTCACAGATAATTCTGTGAATCAATCAATTAAACTTTGATACCTACGATGGCCATGCACTGAACAGCCTTCGTGGAATTCTTCAAACAACATCTTCAAAGCTTTATGCCCCTTGAAACTCACAATAGCTAAAATTCTTCCATTTAGATATCAAAGATGACTATGGACTAAACAGCCATCTTGGAATTCTTCAATCAACATCTTCCAAACCATATGTCCTCTAGGGCAAAAACTTGATGATAGGCATCAGCCAAATAAGCCAAATGCTTAAATCGTTAAAGTCTGATACCAGCAATGGTCATGCACTTAACATCCTTTCCAACCCATATTTTCCTTTGAACATAAAATTGATGGGAGCCTTCAGGGCAAAAAGGAGAGGAAAATTGCTTAAATTATTCCATTCAGATATCAAAGTTGGCCATCCACTGAATAGCCATCTTAAATTTTATAAACAACATCTTCCTCCAAACCATATGTTATTATGAGCATAAAGTTGATTGGATGGGTCACGCTGAAAGAGACTCAGAAATGCTTCTCCCATTCCACTCATATACCAAAGATGCCCATGCACTTTACAGCTTTCATTGAATTCTTCAAACAACATCTTCAAAACTTTATACCCTCTTGAGAGTCAGAGTAGCAAATTCCTTCCATTAATATATCAAAGATGGCCATGCACTAAACAGCCATCTTGGAATTCTTCAAACTAAAACTTCCAACCCATATTTTCTCTTGAGCATAAAATGATAAGAGTCTTCAAGGCAAGATGAAGATCCAGAAATGCTCTAATCATTTCATTTAGATATCAAAGATTGCTATCCACTAAATAGACATCTTGAAATTCGTCAAACAACATCTTCCTCCAAACCATATGTCCTCATGGGCAGAAACTTGATTGGATGGGTCAGGTAAAGAAAGAGACTTTTGTGGATCTTTTATGTTTTTGTTCTGTTTTGTGTTGGCTATGTCTTTGTACGCGTCTGTTTATATGTGCTTTGTGGTCACCTGCTGGGAAAGGGCTGACCTCTTGGCTCTCGTTTGTGGTGTCTGCTGTGAGTTTGTCACTTTCCCATTGGTATCCTGGGTCAGGTGTGGTACTTGATTGTATCGATTCCTGATCTTTGCACCCTTACTAACTTTGAAATGCTTCTTTCATTCCACTCAAATACCAAAGATAATCATGCAGGAAACAGCCTTCTTGGAAATTTTCAAACAACTTTTTCCAACACATATTTTCTCTTGAGCAGAAACTTGATGGGAGGTATCATGCAACATGGAGACTCGAATAAATAAAATCATTCCACTCAGAAATCAACGATGGTCAATAACTTAACAGGCATTGTTTGTTCTTTAAACAACATCTCTTCCATCCCATATATTCTATTGAGCA